>CP049705.1:4123107-4157872 GCA_004148225.2 Heterodera glycines | reverse complement strand
CGATTATCAGCTCGGTCATTCCGCAAACACTGATTCAGTTTATATTTCGCGAAGAATGAGCTGTAATTTTGCGAATTAGACAAAAATGATCATAAAGTAACAAATGAGAGAATTTCACATTCTGCTAATTAGGCTTTAAATATAAGCTGTTTAAGTGTTGCAGACGGATCAGGTTGATAAGCGCCAATAACCTCAGATTTACTATTTTCGCGACCCCACTTTTTGAATTCTGACATTTTCAGCTCATTACGCTCTAAATATAAACAGCATCAGTGTTCCGGAAGGATCGATTTGAAATCGCCAATAACCCCCAAATTACAATTTCCTACTGTAAACTTATACAGATTACATTTGGATATAAGAAATTGAAATATTGAGAATATCACAAAAGTGATCATGAAAATTGTAAATTGGAGATTATTGGGACTTATCAGCTCGGTCCTCCGCAAACACTGATTCAGTTTATATTTAGAGGATAAGGAGTTGAAATGGTGGAATTCCAAAAAGGTGACAAAGAAAATTGTAATCGAAGATTATTGACGATTATCAGCTCGGTCATTCCGCAAACACTGATTCAGTTTATATTTCGCGAAGAATGAGCTGTAATTTTGCGAATTAGACAAAAATGATCATAAAGTAACAAATGAGAGAATTTCACATTCTGCTAATTAGGCTTTAAATATAAACTGTTTAAGTGTTGCAGACGGATCAGGTTGATAAGCGCCAATAACCTCAGATTTACTATTTTCGCGACCCCACTTTTTGAATTCTGACATTTTCAGCTCATTACGCTCTAAATATAAACAGCATCAGTGTTCCGGAAGGATCGATTTGAAATCGCCAATAACCCCCAAATTACAATTTCCTACTGTAAACTTATACAGATTACATTTGGATATAAGAAATTGAAATATTGAGAATATCACAAAAGTGATCATGAAAATTGTAAATTGGAGATTATTGGGACTTATCAGCTCGGTCCTCCGCAAACACTGATTCAGTTTATATTTAGAGGATAAGGAGTTGAAATGGTGGAATTCCAAAAAGGTGACCAAGAAAATTGTAATCGAAGATTGTTGGCGATTATCAGCTCGGTCATTCCGCAAACACTGATTCAGTTTATATTTCGCGAAGAATGAGCTGTAATTTTGCGAATTAGACAAAAATGATCATAAAGTAACAAATGAGAGAATTTCACATTCTGCTAATTAGGCTTTAAATATAAGCTGTTTAAGTGTTGCAGACGGATCAGGTTGATAAGCGCCAATAACCTCAGATTTACTATTTTCGCGACCCCACTTTTTGAATTCTGACATTTTCAGCTCATTACGCTCTAAATATAAACAGCATCAGTGTTCCGGAAGGATCGATTTGAAATCGCCAATAACCCCCAAATTACAATTTCCTACTGTAAACTTATACAGATTACATTTGAGTAGTTAGTATCCAGATATCGTCGTCATGATTTAATTGCTTTTTGGTGACAGCTGCCCTTTGAGGCGTGCCGCCGCGCGCGGGTTTACCGCGCGAAACCCGTGCCTGTGGCACGGGTTCGGGGGTGGGAGGGGGTGCGAGAGTGAGGCGGCGCGCGGTTTTACCGCGCGTGTGGCACACGGGTTCGGGAGTGAGAGGGGAGGCGGCGTCGCTTTTGAAGTGCTGGTGGAGTGGAAACTTTTTTTGACAAGGAGGGTGGCAAAAAAAAAAAAAACTTTTGATGTATGGGGGGGGCTCAAACTTTTTTGCCAAAAAAAAAAGTTTTGCCAATGGAATGTGTTGCGGGGAAGGGGTGGGTGATTAATGATTTGTTGTATGGAAGGGGGGGGGGTGCTGATGGTCA
The DNA here is from genome assembly GCA_004148225.2 of Heterodera glycines. NCBI lineage: Eukaryota > Metazoa > Nematoda > Chromadorea > Rhabditida > Heteroderidae > Heterodera > Heterodera glycines. The sequence goes on along the minus strand of CP049705.1, from coordinate 4,156,035 downwards.
GCGGCGCAGCAGCGATGAACGGCGCGGGGAATTAGAGAAAGAGAAGAGAGTGCATGCAAAAGTGAGAGAGTGAAACGGTGAGAGGTAGGGAGAGATAGAGAGAGAAGAAACAAACAGTGGGTGAGAGAGTAGAGAGACAGACAGTCAGAGAAAAATTTTGTGCACAAAGTGAGTGCATAGAATAAAAATGGCGACATGGCTTACTAATGAAGAAGGGGGGGGGGGCGCTGACCAATGCATTGACATATTGATTCGATACTCCAAATAAATTGGGCTCATTTTAGCATAATTATACCATTAAATTTATAATGGAATTGTTTTATTTATTTATTTATTGTTAGATAATACAGTATTACTTTCATGGCACCACGACGCAAGAGAAAGGCGGCTCAATTGGTCGGGCAGGACGAAGCGGTGGTGAGCGGACCGAGCGCACAGGTGAATTGTGTTCACCATCAAATTTTCACATTTAAATTTCATATGCTTTTTATTTCACAGTTGCCAACGAATGACGGACAACAATTGGCATCAGCAGCACCAGTGACAAACAATGGCACCGTCCAACAAGCGGAAAACGACGGAACTGACGCGGTGGCGGCAGCAGCAGCAGCAATTGATGGCACCGGCGGACAAGTACAATTTTTGTCTTTTCGTTAGCTAAGGGGGGGGGCTTTTGGTTTACAAAATTCACCGGATGGTATATGAAAAAAAAAAACTTGTTAATTTGGAAAAAATTTGGGTCAGTGTTGCTTAATAAATTCTCATTATATTTAAATCTTTTCAGCAATTGGCGGCAAACAACAATGGCGGACAACACGCGGAAGCAGCAGTAATCGATGGCACTGGGATGCCCAACGGACAACAAATTGAGGCGGCAGCGGATGAAAATGACGACACAATTGGGCAAGCGGTAATTTTTCACAAGCTTTTCCAAAAAAATTATTCCTTTAATTTGAAGGGGAACAAATTGTTGCGGCGGGCGGTGGCCAATCAATGCATTTCATCGTCCGGCTCGCGCAGCACAGTCTCGCGCACGGCGTCGCCCGCACTTTCTTCGACTTCGTCCAATGCCTCCCGAAGACAGAGGAAGAATTACAACAAAAGTGGACGCGTACCGGTAAGAAAAAATTTGCAAATTCAAGCCAAACACACACACACACACACATTCACTTCCTAGATAAATGTGAATGCCGATTGCCCCAATGTTCCGCCCGGTGTACTGCCGAACCCAAAAACTCGCCAGTACCAGGTCAAGAGCGTTTTGGCGCAATTCACTCATGCATCGGGGAGGAAATGCTATTTCTTGGAGTGGCTCGGTGAGTTTGATGATGAAATTGAAAGAAAAAATGTGTGAATGAAAAGGTGGACGGATGGATAAGGAAATTGAAAATTTATTGTAAAATTCCAAACGTGTGCCGAGTTAACCTGGTTTAGCTTCGCCACTTTTGGAACGGAATAATTTGAGGGTGTGGGCCGAGTTAACACAGTTTAGCTTCGCTACCTCTCTTGCTATTTCACTTTAAATTTTCTTTTTCTTTTTCCATTAACCAATCCATTTTCTTCTCTCATTTTTTTCTCGCAATTATAGGCTTTCGCGGTCGCAACTCATGGTGTTTGTCGGAGGACACCGACTGTACAGAGTACATTGAAAGATTTGGGACAGTGGCAACAGTCGACGCGGTACTCTCTGCGCTATTGGGTGAAAGCGTCCCAGCTTCGATAGCTGATGAGCTCCAGGCCAATCCTAAATTTGGACAAGGTGTGGAGAGTGAGGGGAATTAAAAATTGCATAATTTTTTGTCAGTGTTGGCAAAGTTGGATGACATTGAAGATGAATTCATATTGAGGACAACTCAGTATAATATTTTGTTCGCAAAAGGGCTTATGGAAAGCCCCGAGGGCAAAACCATAATTGAGGATGTAAGCACACAAATGCACTTTTTTAATTTAAATTATATATTTCCTAAGGCGAAGAGTAAACTGGGACGCTTCGTGGCAAAATGTATGAGCTGATGAGTGAACTGGCCGGCCGAATTGAACATTTTCACCATTTAAATTTCACCATTTAATTTCACCAATAAAATTTCACCATTTCTCATCATTTAAATTTCACCATTTAATTTTACCATTTATTTCACCATTTATTTTCATCATTTAAAAATAAATTTTTTCGTACATTTAATCAAAATATAATATGGCAAAAAGAACTGACAAATATTTAATGCTGCATGTAAAATGTGGTGCACACTCGACAATAGGGACATTTATCAGGACTGGGTGAAATTTTTAAGTGAATAAGCAAACACTGACGGCACAGTCCCACGTGCCCACAGGCCCCAAAAATTGCGCCATCCTACAGTACACAAACACATCCCCCATATTTGGGTACAACAAAGTGTGGGGAACTGGACAAGTGCCAACGGGTCCCCCAACGAAATACGGCTGTCGTTTCGCTACCAGCTTGAAGTGCGGCTTCCATTGGGTTGCGCGCTGCCGTTGCACTGAGCTGCTGTTCTCTGGTCATCGGCCAAATTCGCGGATGATGCGACCGTAGGGTAGTCCCATGCGCATCCTTTCACAATTCCGTTCCCTCAATTTTTCGCACACCCTGCACCGGGCCGAATGGCACTCGCCGCATCCTTCAATAAAAATTTTTAAAAATTTTTTTTAAAAATATATTACTTGCTATCCAAACAACGAAGGTGCAATTGTAGATTTGCGGCGCGACATTTTATATTTTTAGAGGGTTTGTGTAATAAGACAATGAATGGTCCTTCCACTCGCTTTGTCCCTATCCATGTGCCCCCCCCCTCAGTGTCTTTGCCAGATTCAAATTCGGCAAGCCAATTAATCATTTCATCTTAACCAACACACAAAAAAGGAAATTGAGGGACTGTCTCAAAAAAATATATGTTTATTATGCAGAATAAATATCAAAATTATGGATTGCATCATCAAAATCCATTATTGTCTTTTGGTCAAAGTTCACTTTTTCTTCATTGGCGCCAAAAGGTCGGTTGCGCGGCAGTTGGCCCACACGCATTCCTCACACATCTCAAAGCCGAAGGCAAAACGGTCCCCCTCCAGGCGCTTCACTTTCTGCTGGTTGTTGTACAGACGATTCCAATCATCTCAAAATTTTAATTAAAATTTAATGAAATTGTTAGTAAATATTACCATGGCACAAATAGGTGGTCAGCAAAAATTTGCCTTTTGCCAATTTCCACAACTCTCGGTCGTCCACTTTGCGTTTCTTCGTTGCCAACTCATCCTTCGGCTCAACATTTTTGGGCGTCTCTTCATGTGGCTTGGGCGACTCGGGACCAATTATTTTATGTTGCTCAGCAGAAACAGCAGCAGCAGTAGTAAGAGGAGCAACGCGTCTTTTCATTTTGACAAAAATTGTTAAAATGATTTTGTGTTTTTGGCAGACAAACTGTTTTGGCTTTTAGTGGGCGTGTCTAAAACCGTGACTCTTTTCAAATGGTGTAGGCGTGGCCACACTTTTACGCATATAAAAGTGAAATTCTTCAACCTCATCCCACTTTCATTCTCCTGCCATGGTTCTTGTAAGCACATTTTGCGCTCAGCTTCTCAACTGCCCTGTCAAGTCATTGCGCGACCGGCTCAACCACCCAGAGGATCGGGCGCTTGTGCTGAAACACATCATTGGACGCAAAGCGCGCACCACCTACAACGACCGTAATGGGATGACCAAAACTTTCTTCGTCACTGGAATTTCGGCACAAGGCGCCGCATTTCTTCCTGCATATGGGCAATTGCGCAACCCGTTCAACATCAATGTGGCGGCACATTTTTATGCACGGCACCGCATAAAGCTTCACTTCCCGTATGCACCGTGCATAATTGAACGCTTTTCGGGGGGAGGGGAGGACCGGCACTATCCAATGGAACTTCTTGAGCTGATTGATGACAACATGGGCATGGACATGGACATCAACAACAACGAGCATTGGCTGGGCCGTCTTTTCACTGAAATTGACGACAAACAATCGTCGTCAAACTCATCCGACACAACAATGCGCCTAGTATTTGAGGGAGACATGGATGAAAACAGCGGACGCAATGAATGCTCACAGAGTACTGTACCGTTATATTAGTTTTGTTTTTGCTCACTAATTATGCATTTTTCTTCCTTAAAATGACCACTTCCATCTATTAATTTGAAATTGCATTTTTCATTCCTTAATTTTTCAAAAATTGTGTCTTCTTTAGCTTAATTATGCACTTTTTCTACCTAAAAATGACATCTTCTAATGCTTAATTATTTCATAATTGCATCTTCCATTCACTAATAATGCACAAATTTTTATTAAAAACTAATAAAATGGCATAAAATGTACACAATTTGAGGTACAAAAGAAACAGTCATATGTGTGTGTGTGTGTGTGTGATAGATAATGTACAAATTACAATGTGTGTCCAAAATTCAGCACATTGAAATCGGCCCCGATGATTCCCTTTCCCACAAATGGGCGATAGCATTTTTGCATAGGCATGGAAACCACCCGACCTCCCTCCCTGATGTTTGGACGAAGGAAGTTGGGGTATGTGATGATTATCGGCTCGTATTCACCACTTGTCGCGTAACGGACCACCTCCTCTTTGAAGTTCTCATAGCGCATCCCCTGGTTGTTGATCACATCATAATTTAGCGTCAGCCCGCGCACTTTGAGCACATGTTCCAATTGGGCTCCCGCCTCCGCGCCCTTGCGTCGCAGACAAAGACCGTACTAAAAGGTGGTAAAATTGAAGTAAACAAAAATGAACTGAAAATGCACTTGTTTTGCTCCGCCACTGCAAAATTCCACAATGTCGTGGTCGGGGTATTCGTCGGTGAACTGGCCCAAGTGGGGGCCAGTTTTCAGCGGGCACCGCTCCTCCGGGTGGACGAGGATGAGGCTGTCAGTGTCTAAAATAAATGTTTGTGCACAAAATTTTTTTTGTAGTTTGACTTACCAGTGTACAACAGATCCGAGCCCGGTGATCTGACCACCTTCTGCATTGCCTTGAGCAGAACGAGGCGCGCTGCTGAGGTGGTCCATAGTGAAATGACTGAAATTTTATAAAAATTAACAATTTATTGTGAGTGTGTGTGTCTCACCAATGTTGGAGCATGAGTGCTCATCCACCCAGTCCTTCTTCTGCAGATAGGTGATGAGTATGTGCTGCTCGTCCAACTCGTCGATTGATGTCACTTCGATGGATTTGTTGTCCAGGTACTCCGCCAAAGTCGCTGGGTCGTCAGTGATGAGTGTTTGAGCGAGCCCAAAGTTGCGAAGCGAAAATCGACCCCCTAATTTTTTAAAAATATATATAATAATGGACGACAGTACTCACATAAGTTGTTCAAGCAGAGCTTGGCCAGGGACCGCTTCCCTTTGTTGACCGCCATTTTGGTTGGGTCGATGGTGATGTCGAACTGCTCTGCGCACTCCCGCACAAACTGTTGTTCCTTCTCCGCATCGCCTCTGATGCTGTTGTCAAACCCACTGGCCTGGATCTTCTGGGCCATAAACTCAGCGATGTACGGGCGGAAGAGCTTGTCGTCACTTTGCTCATACTCCAACACGCGGAAGACCTTTGTGACGAGGTAACCCTCGTCCAACGCCTCGTTGAGCTCAATGGAGGTGCACGTGCTCACCCACCCCCGCTGTCTGTCATTGTGCTCGCAGTGGTAGTCGTTGTCACACCCTCCTGTCGGGTGCTCTTTGGCGCAAGTGATGCAGAGGGAAGCAAAGCCGCTCTCCAACTTTCACCGGCAGAACGGGGACGTCGACGCGTCGGGGGGCACAACCCACACTTTGAGCAGTGCCAAAAGGTAGGGGTTGTCCGCTGCACTGCGCCAATCCACTTCCTGGTTCAACACATGCACGTTTGGCTGTCCGATGGGTAACGGGTTGTGAAGCTGTGAAGGAAACAATGTTAATTTGTTACAACTTTAACTGTGCTCACTTTATGTACGGGTAGAGCGATGTGAAGTCATAATATAGAGATTTTCTCTCCCGGTCCAGCCTTGCGCAGCAGCTTCAGCGGTCCAGTTCGCCCTCCCATAAACGCGTCGCGGATCACCAGCGGGCCATCATCGACATAGTCTTCAAATGCCTTGCGCATTTCTTTGCTCCTCTCCAGCATCCGATGGATTTCGCATTCCCAGTAGACGTCCATCCGGTTGACCTTTCCCTCAGAAATTCCATCCGCTTGGCATCCCGTTCGCGCACTTGTCCCGCAGTCTTCCCATTGGGGAGCAGCATGTTGTCGTTGGGTAACACTTTTGCACCCGTGCCACGTGCAGCCTTAAAATTGCACATTTTATAATAATGGTGAAAAATAATTAACTCAATTACCATTGACTTCAATTGCGCGTCGTTCCGCCTCAATCCACCCATCCAAGGAGTAGGGCCCAATGCGCTTTTCCCCTCCAGCCGCGTGGGCTGTCTGCACTTGCACTCCATGCTCCTTGGCGTACCAGTGGAAGAAGCGTAAGGCGAGCAGGCTTTGGTTCTGCGCGTTGTCATAGCCGCGCTCGGGCACAATGGCCAAGTGCTCGTCGGGCAGGTGGTTGGTGCGGAAGTGCCGCATGCATGCCCCGCGATGGTCATGCACTCACGCAGCACATCAATCCCGTCGTGGTTCTCCTTGTCGTCAATCCCATCAACGTAGTCTTGGCGCCGTGAAATTTCGAAGAATTCCCGGCGAAAGGCGACCAGAGCTGCCATCAATATTTCCACATCGTTGGTGCAATAACTGAAAATCGAGAACAAAATTATTGTTATAGCAAAATATTTTTGCACACCTCGCTAACGCCTCATCCAATTTAAAGGGCTCATGGCGATGCGCGGCGTACCATCGTCAAATTTCTGTCTTTTGCTGGGCATCATTCCACTAGCCAAGTAGTCTTCGGGCGTCGGGTGAATCTCACGGCCGTAGTTCTCGGGTCGGTTGGCCAAATGGGGGAAGAAGGGCTTGTCCTCGACGTCCAGACCGTAGGAGGGGATGAGTGCCGCCAGCGCGCACGGCATCAAATTGAAAGAGTCCCGGAAGACGATGTTAGGGTTGCGCCTCTTCTGTTTGCGCACCTTCATCTCATACATTTTGTTGCCCTGACATTTTTAAAATATTTTTAGACAAAAAAAAATTCTTAATTGAGTACCCGTCGAAGCATCTCCGGGTTGAACCCAATCCGGAATAGCTCGCGAAAGACCAGAACCATATCGAACCGTCCGCCAAAGTGTGAGTAGGCATATGTGTCGTATTTGGCTGGTAGTTGGAAGATGAGCCAATCCACAAATGCCTGCAGTGGGTTGTCCGCCACAACACGTTTGTCCACACGAGTGTCCTCAAAGGGCCGATGGCAGAAAGCGACAGTTCGATGTGGACCACAGATTCTACAGCCCGCTGTTACCCTCCGCCAATTTCCGCTCTCAATGCACTCAGGGCACGCGACTCGGGCAGCGATGAAGTTGGGCTGGTGCTCTCTCTTCTCTGGCTGCTGGGGGTCCACTGGCTGATGCTGCATGGTTTCCAAGTCGAAAGCCACAATGCGGTACGGGTCCTGCTCTTTTGGCTCAATGGGCTGAATGAAGCACCCCCGCTCGGGATTGTGAAATGTGTTGCACAGCTGACAATAGGTCTCGTGGCATTTGTGACCCTAAATCCAGCAAGAAATACAAAATTTTATTTTATTTTTAATGTTTACTTTTCTCCCATCTCTGTTATGTACTCGTGTGTCCCATATAACACCGCAGTCCTTGCATTGCTTTGACTTGGCGCAAAAGTTGGATGCCAAATGGTGTTGGAGGCACCCGTTATTGCGAAACTTTTTATTGCAACCCGCACATTGATGGAAAAAGCCGCCCAATGGAACACACGGGAATGCAGGCCCGACACGTGAGCAAAGCAAACAGCGCGCCTTACAGGAATTGAGGTGCCTTGACGGACGCTCATAAGGCTTTTCGCAGTCGAGGCAGTAGGGTTGTCCAAACAAGCCATGCAATTTCTGCACACCATCAAAATGCTGGTTGTTCAAATAGAGCACAATGGGAGTGTCGTAATGATCGTTGATGTATTTGTACAAGGGCTTGTATTGTCCCGATGATCCAAAGATGAACACTGCAAATCGTTGCTGCTGTTGCGTGTTGTTCCAGTGGTCGACCACACGCGGCACACAAATCTCAGCATCATAGGTGTTCCGACCGGTCCGTACACCAATTTGCTGCATCAGTTGTAAAGCATCCCGCCTCAGACATCCCTGTTGTCCCCTCCGACTGTGCAAGTAGTCGTAAAATCTCCAACGGGGCCAACCGCACGTTTTGGCCACCATTGTCGCCTGCAAGGCGTAGAAGAGGCAGTGTCCGTCGGGGTTGCAAATCTTAACAAAATTGTCACCAAATTTATTTTTTATTGTGATGTTGGACCTTAATCAAACAAGTTTCCGTCACCCGATGATGCACTGGTGCTAGACTTCGCCGAGCACCGCCCTTCAGCACCCTTCGGCCGGGCAGTCCAGAACGGTCAACTGTGGTCACCACCACAGTGAATGGCTCACCCCACAGTGTGACGTTTTGCTGCTGCTTGCTCTGTGCCACTTTGGTGAACTGGTTGAGGATGGTGTTTACGGTGTTGTCGGTGATTTGTCGAACCGGGATGGGGATGTCCCCGCCGGTGAGCAACGGACTGCTGATCATGCAGCCGAGATGCGTGGGTTCAATTCCACGTCCACGACTCTCCTCCATCGCTGCGTCAAGGCAGTACTGGAAGATGCCGGCCAGGAGTCCCTCAGGATTTGCTGCTGGCACATCCTCAATGCTGAACCGCGACTTGACTTTGCTGTACTGGAAGCGGGGCACATGCTCAACGGTGCTGTCCAGCTTTTTGACGTATTCCTTTGCAGACTTTGATGATGATGAGCTGCTGCCGCCGCCCTCTTGAAGCACCTCTCCAAGCAATTCATTGATGAGAAAGCCGCGACGCGGCTTTTTGCTTGGGACCGATAGAATTTGGTCAATGGAAAACAAAAAGGGATGCTTGGGAGGCTGATTTTGCATTATCTAATTTTACAGGGAAAAATAATGAATTGAATGGATAAAATGAACAATCTTGACACATATTTTTGAGGCATGGAAATTGTCGTTGTGAATGCAAATTAATGGATAATAATAATAATTTTAAAAATTTTAAACCAACTATGCCCTGAAGAGCAGCGCACTGCCACCCATGAAGCACAAGACGACAGGGCACCTAAACGGCTCGGGTAATTAGTAAAGGTCACGCGCACAACCCCAAGCCCTAAAAGACACACAAGTGCTGCCAGGATAAACGGAGCCCAATAATTGGAGCAACCGCCCTGGTTAACAGCAATAAAATAAAAATTTTATTACAATTTTATTATTAAAGTGAGTAAGGATATGAGCAGATGTGAATGAAATGTGATTTGGACTGAGTATTTATGAAGCCTAGGGGCGGGGTGTCCCCATCCGAATACCAATTAATTTTCTCGAACTCTCCTTCCTTATTGTCGGCAAATTCAAATTTCCTTTGAAGTTATCTCCTTCACTATTGTCGGCAAATTCAAATGTCTTTTGAAGTCAATATTAACTATTGAATAATTAATGAGCCCATGAGAACCGGGCACAAAAATATTTTAATTCACTCTTCATTCATTCATTCAATCAAATTTCATGACCAATATGATGCCCAAGCGATTACCAGCCGAGCTTCTCTTCGAAATTATCTACTCACTGCCCATAATGTGCTTATTTGGCGGGGTAACACCCAAGCCAGGTGGGAAAAAAAAAATTTTAAATTTCAAATTTTTCGCAAAATTTAAGGCCGTCCACCATCCGGTATCGCAGTGGTCAATCGAATTATGGAAATATTTCGGGCCAAGCGTCACCCAAACTTCACCCAAATTGTAATAATAATTTAATTTAATTTTGTATATTTTGTTAATTTGTAAACTCAGAAACGGCTTGCTCTCAACTTTGACATGATCAGTGCAAAAGGATGGATGTCAGACGGACAGCTCTACCTGCATTTCCGTTTCAACAACAATGAGCTGTGTGACCCGGGCTTTTTCAATGAGTTCGCCCGATATATTTGCTTCGGCAAATCTGGGCGCATTTTCTGCTCCCGAATTTTGGTCGACTCGCACAATTCGCTCGTAAAACTTTTGAACTATTTTTGCTTTTTCAATTTTATGGTAAAAATGTTAAGGAAAATGGTGCACTTTGCAATGTGGTGCTCAACCACATCACAAAAAGTGCGAACCCGTTCTCAATAGTGATATCGGTGCTTATCGATCGGTTTTTGTCCAACATCACAAGAGAGTCACATTCGCCCATCACCACCAACATTATTCCTCCCTCGGGCACTGGATGGTTAAATTTGATGCTCACCGCTGTGGTCCCATTCTTTATCAAATCAAACAGTGCCGCTTGATCATCCCCGCTGTTGGTCAAATTGAACACGTAAATGCAATGGGTTTTACCGTATTGGGCAAAAGTTATGCCATTGCTCTCAGATGAATTTGCGAATCCCACCGCTTCGTTCATATCATTGAATGGACGAACATACTTTCCGTTCGGGTAGTCCAAGTCATAGGGTGCTTGTGGGTAAGATCGACCATTGGCAACAATGGAAATCTCGCGCACATTAAATGGTTGAAAGTTGAATGGGCTGCGCCTAATTGAGCCGACATAGTCAGTATTCGCCACCAGCCCCATTGTAACACGACGGGGAATTTGGTCCATGAACAGATTGGCTGTGAACTCATAACGACCCGGACTGATGAACACAGACTTCATCATTGTCTTCCTCACTGCATAACGGGCAGGCTTCACCTCCAATTTTCGTGCAATGTCCAATGCCAACCCGTCCATCAGAGACACCTTTTTCACATATAATTTCAGTCCCACAACCTCGAAACGGTACCGACCCCCGGTCGGCGCAATTAACACAAATTCGTTGTCGTTGGGCAATATTTCAATGTCCAGCTCACAAAAGTTGATCAGATACAGCGGCTGATTGAACAGGTCGGTGTCAATTTTGGCAATGAATTGGGCTACATTACTATTCGCAAACAAATCACGTCGCGCTGTGCATCCGTCTCCCATTTCCAGTGAGTCGCCCGTGTCTCAGTAGTACCCCGCGGCATTCAGATGGGAGTCCTTTGCCGTTGTTGAATAGGAAAGCTCATGTGAAAAATATGTTTTGTAGGCCATCAGTGCATTGGCATTGAATATTTCGCGCCCATTGATGCTCATTTTTATGTTGCGGATGAAAGTTTGGCCAATCATTTGGATTGGTGCAATGTTTATATCATCAATGGTTAGGTTAACAAGTTGTCCATTAGCATTTTCCTTATGGATTCGAAACTCGGTGAGCAAATAGCATTTGGAAAGATCAATGTAGTTTTGGCTTGAGTGGAGTTTGAAGTGGTATGGTGTGTCGGTCAGAGGGTTGCTGGGCAGAAGCTCAAACACTTTGGACGAAGAGACGCTCACATTGGTCGGGGGAATGCGGAAAAAGTCCAAAGCATTGGTGATTGAGTTCACGGAGTCAGTGTCAATTTTGTGAAATGCCATTGATTAATAAAGTCCAAATGCGTCCGAGCGAATGCGCTTCCTTGCTGGCTTTGATACTGTTCGCCCAATTATGGTTTGATGACCAGGCACATGTGTTCTCTTTCTTTTTATACCCGTTCTTCCGCTTCCAAACTGTTTGGGCAGGCCGCCTTTCTCCAGCACAGTATCAATTCCACGCTTTCCCTCACTGACCAGCGCCTCCTTGAGCGGCACCCCCTCGTGCCCGACTCGTTCCAACACCCGTTGGCCAGTGCTCAGTGCCTCTGAGCCTACCGTAGTTCCAACACGACGAAGAATGGGCAGGAAAAAGCGCCAAAGTCCACGAAACACATCCCCAACGCCCGCCCCGCGTTGAATGCCGTACCCCCGTTGAAAGGGGCTGGACCCGCGGAAGTAGTCGAATTCCTCCTTTTCTAAGCCACTACCGTACTGCACGTACTCATCATACCCGGCAATGCTTGGGTCAAACACAATATGAACCATTTATAAAAATGTTAAATCAAAAACAAAATGAATGATGAAATCAAAAATTTATCACTTTCTTAAATATCAATACGATCATCGTTGTCCCATAGGCGAACGGCACGAGGCGGCCCTTGTCCATTGTGCGCAGCTCAATCTCAATCTCGTTGATCTCCCGTGGCAACACTCTCGCAAATATTGGCGAGTCATAAATCTTCTCAGTGTAGTCGCCGGGGGTGGCACCGCTAATGGACACAACTCGGAGCAAGGAACTCAGTGAATTGCCAATTATCATGTTCTCAGTTAATCCTTTTGAGTAAACTGCAAAACTTGAGATGCCGCCGCGCAAGTCATACCCGTATTTGGCAACTTCATTTGACACCACATGTTGCGGGTTTTCAAAGCCAAGCACATAGCCCAGCTGAGGTGAGAAGGATAAATGGCTGATGATCTCCTCATTGAACACCACCTTGAATCGTTCCATGTTGTTTTCATATAAAATAAACACCGAATGTGGCACATATGTCAGGGGGTCAACGTTGGCCGGAGGAGTTTTGAAATAAATTTTTGGTGGATCGAGCGTGTGAATCAAACGCGACGGGTCAATTTGAGCTGCTGACGTCGGCGGGGGTGGTGACACCGCAGCAGCTGAAAAACGAGGTGGAGCGCCTGGAGGCGGAGCCAACGGTTTAGTTGGCTGTTGAGGAGGTTTGATGACTTGAGTTGCTGCCGGACTTTTTAACTGTGCTGGAGGCGCAGTAATTGTTGGTTTTACAGGCGATGTTGGCTTTACGGTTATGTCTTTTTCTTCATCATAGTGTGGTGGAGATTCTTCCGGAGGAGATGGCGGCGATTTAGATTTAGCAGAAAGCGAAACTGGAGGTGGCGGTTTAACAGTAGAAATGGGTGCTTTCGGAGACAGTGCCGAACTCTTTAGTTGCGCTGGCGGTGCCGGAATTGTAACAGATGGGCTCGGAACCTTACTTACTGTTGGCGTAGTTGTTGTCTTTGGTGGTGGAGGCACCGGTGTTGTGACCGGGGGAGGGACGGTTACTGGTGTCTTTGTCGGTTGAGGGGTGGTTGTTGATTGTACGACGGGTGGAGGGACCGGTGTTGTGGGCTTTACGGTCGGGGCAGTGGCGGTTGCTTGTGGCTTTGCAGGTTTAGGGATGTTTGTTGGTTGTACGGCTGGTGGAGGGACCGGTGTTGTTGTTTGTACGGCTGGTGGAGGGACCGGTGTTGTTGGTTGTACGGCTGATGGAGGGACCGGTGTTGTTGGTTTTGTGGTTGTAGGAGGGGTGGTTAGTGGTGGCTTTGCAATTGTGGGAGGCGCTGGTGTTGTGACAGATGGAGGAGGAGCTGACGGTTTTACAGTTGTTGGTTTAGCAGGGCTTGAGACAGGCGGTGGTGTCGACACTTTTGGCGTCGTTTTCACAGTTTCTTTTGGTGTTTCTTCATAATGGGGCGGTGACTCCTCAATCACCCCTTCATCATTTCCATCGTACAATGGGGGAGAGTCCTCAATCAGGTCCTCATCATTTCCATCGTACAATGGGGGAGAGTCTTCGATTTTTTCACTCTCGTCTGGTGGTGGTGGTGGTATCGGTGACGCATCCCTTTTGTTTCTCTTTAGTGGTGGCGGAGAGTGAAGGGGTTTAGTACGATTTCGATCCTCTTCCACCTCACGTGGGAGTGGCAACAGCTTTGCTCCGCTACGGTTCCGCAATGTGACTGCCAAAAAGTCTCTGAGCTGGTCAACCCTGTTAACCGATGCCTTGGGCACTGGCACTCGGATTACCCGCTGTCGGTCCTCATCGATAGTGCTTCGGTCTGTGAAATGAATGTCAATCCATTGCTCATCCAATGTACCGATGGTGGACCACGAATAGGGGTAACTGATACTGTGCAGTCCACACACCCACGAACCGTTAAAATGCAAAGGCTTTGGGAGTCGGACACGAAATTTGTTGGGCTGATTGTCCGGGTAATCCGTTACATTGCTCGGCAAAAACACAAAGAAACTGTTTGACATGCTTGTTTATTATCACAACAAAAATGATAAATGCACATGCTTTTATACAAGCTGAGACTCATTAATCCATTCCCGATTGGGATATCCTATAAATTTGACAAGCATCTCTGTGGATCCATCCGCTCTTTTCCTCTTTCTGTACACCTTCTCGATGCGGTAGCTTGTGTTTGCATCTTTTCTTACGCGCGCCAGCTCCTGCTCATAAAAGCTGCCCTTGAATTTCTCACCGTGCTCATCCCGCAGTTTGTACCGAATTGGGCGCACCGCTTTCAACACATCATCAATCTCCAGGATTTCGTCTCCATAATTTGGTAAATATCCCTTCTCAAATTGCCCTTTCTCTCTGCTCATGCGCACAAATTCATCTTTACGGAAGCGTGGCGTCCGCTTTTGAAGGGCAGGGTGTCCGTACAATCGCTTCCACACTTTCTGCGCATTTGAAAAGTCAACATCAATGGGGCGCATCCCGTGAACACGAGTTGGAGCGCTGTTAATTCCGTCCACAATTTTCTGTACTGCATCCACCCAATTCAGCGTCTCCTTTTGAGCAAAATACCGGTACAGTCGCTGCTTCACATTCCGGATGGCCCGCTCAGCAACCGATGCCTTGACTGATGAATGCACTGGCTCATGCTTCTCAATTTCCTGCTCATCAAAGAATTCCTTCAACAATCGGTTCTTGAATTCGGTGCCTTTGTCGGAGAAGATGCGATGTGGGACCATTGGCATTTGGTCGATGAGTTGTCTGAATGCCTCCAACATCTCCTCGGCTCTCTTGTTTTTCAGCGGTACAACAAACAGGCGTTTGGACAGCACATCAACCGCAACAAGCAGGTATCGGTGACCCCGATTGTGGCGCGAAAGCGCCTGAAAATCGGCCAAATCCACTTGAACATCGGTCATGAACCCAGCCGCAACAGTTTTGGCTCTTGGAAAGCGCACCCTTCGGGGGCGCATCAGAGTGTAGGTGCGGTGCCCCTCCAAATAATGCTGCACATCCTTTTTCCGTAAATTTTTCAACTTTTTTCGCGCCTCTTTCCACAGCGCTGTAACACCTGCGAACGCCGCTGGGGAGGATGGGTCGTTGTACAGCTTGTCAAGCGTGGAGTTGATCAACTCCACTTTTTCGGGCGAAATTCCTTCTTGATTTTCGGTGCCGTCCTGGTGGTTGTGCTCTGTGCTGTTTTCTTTGGAGGAGCCGTCCATGAATACAAAATTGGATCTTGCCTAAGCCTCTCTTCAAATATGGCCGCTCCAGGTGGCTTAATGGTAGGGCGGCCCGCTCTCCTGTCAATTATATACCTGATGGCCATTCGCAAATTGCTATGCGCCAACGGTTTGCCGTTTGCGGTGTTAATTGTATTGCCACGGACACCCATACGATCCGCATAACGGTTGCATTTGATGTACAGTCGTTCAACCCGCTGATTCATGGTCAGCTGATTTGACGGGATGGTAAACAGTTCTCGATGTTGTTGTTGTTCATCACTTTGTGCAGATGTTGATGGACCCGGCTCGGGTGAGTACTGTACTCGCACCCTCCTCGCTTGCCTCACGCGTTTTCTTATGCGCACCTCACCATCATTCTCACCATTTACGGGGTGGCGGCGTTTGGTCCCCCTCCTAGGCGGAGGAACAGGAGGCATTTCTTCGACGACAGCAGCAGGAAGTGGTTGCTGTTGCCTCTGTGGCGTTTCTTCAACAATTTTGGGTTCTCTTTTCGGGATACGGTATGGCACGGGTCTCTTTGTCGGCTCATGTTTTGGTACAATTTTGGGTGCTGGGGGAGGCAAGTGTCCAGCCTGCCTGGATGTGGATGGCCGTGGGTCAAGCTGGAACTCAGGCTCTTTTTTCGACCGAGGCGCGACTTTTGATGTCGATGGTCGTGAATCGGGTTCAAATTTTGGCTCTATTTTTGGTGGTTTTAGTTCCAACTTTTTTGGCTTCTGTTGCTCTCTCTTTGTGGTCGGTTGGCGTGGTGGTGGTTTTGGTTTCGCTCGAGGTGGGGAAGGGAGCCGTGGAGGTGAACGCTGATAAATCCTGTATTTTTTGTGATGCAAAGCATCATCATCATCATCATCTTCTGCTTCATCCTTTTTTAATTTTCTTCTGCTTGCAATCCTGCGCTGTGCGGTGTCCATCTCCTCAATTGCGTGCTGCGCGTTGTAGGGCAGCACAGGCAAATCGCCATAGTATTGTGATGGCGCTGGCAACGCAAACCCACTCTCCAACATATAATCATCATCTGTATCACTTTCGGGTAAAGGAGCGGCAGCTGCTTCAGCAAGAAGGTCCCGCACAACCGGTCGCCGTCGTTGAATATCGTATCGCCTTTTCTCCCATTGCTCTAGACGACCACCTCTCCGAGAAGCTCTACTCGGTCTGGGAGGACGTTCAGGACGAGGCGGAGGACTCCCTGGTGGAGAAGGGGGAGCGGGAGGAATGGGTGGGGGCCGAGGACGTCTCCCGGGCGGCGGAGGTGGCGGGGGAGGACTTGGTCCACGCCAAGCGCGTCTTTCAGGCGGCGGGGGTGGTGGAGCGGGAGGCCGCGGTGGTGTGTCCACAACTTCACCATCTTCATCTTCACCACCTCTCCTCATCAGTACACTGATTCCTTTGGTGAGCTCAACTTTGGCCGGTCTGTCCGCGAGCTCCCTTCTCATTTTCAAATAGCGCCTAAGCTGTTGGTTGTAGTGGACATTCTTTGCAGATGGATGTGTTCGTTCGGCCCGGGCACGGTTCAAATCGTGCCGAACAGCATCCAAATTGATGTCACCCGTCTCCGACATGGAGGTGAGACCACGATAAATTTCTTGTGGGACAAGTAAAAATTTATTCGCCATAAAATGAATGGTGAATGCATGAAAAAACAACAATGGTGTGTGGTATTTATGCATTTTTGGTGGACACAACAGATTTTGCCACTTCAATTAGAATGGGTGTTAAAAGGGCAGCGAACAATCCGCCAAATCCTGCGCCTTTCTGAACAAACACGCGCCTGGCGCCCCGCTCACTTCTCGCTCTGCTCACCCGACGTACAGTGTCCGCATGGGGCATCAATCGTCTCTTCTGACGAGCTGACAAACGGAAGCGGGAAGCAACTATGTTCAAACAAATTTCCACTAGCGCTAGCAGTTGCTCAGTGTTTGCTTTTCGTAGCATTTTCTTGCATTTGTTCGCTGAGCGAGTTCTGGCCAATGCACAGAGCCAATCCGCATTCTCTTTTATCAGTTCGCCAACCTTTACTTGCTGCTGCTGCTTATGCCGCTCCATTTTTAGGAATGAACACAACTGTCCCTTCATCTTCCTCCTGCTCATCCTTAAATATGTTGGTTCGCAGCCTCAATGATGGGTCCGACGATGCATGCATATCAATCAACAAATAGCCATAGGGACGGGCGGTCGCTTTTCGATAGGCGTCAAGAAAGAAGTCAAGCTGACGCGGAAAAAGTTGAACGCCAATGTTACGGATGGACAGCAGTGAATTTGGGGCCCGCATCAGTACCAGGTACTGGGCGGACAGGCGGGCCACTTTGATCTTGCGCTCAAACAAATTTTGAGTGACAAACACAACAGCAAACTGGTGATGGTGAGCCTTTTTGGTGAACAGATCTGACAAGTATCGCTCGTCGACGGACAGCATCAGATCATCGAGTATCAGCAATAGGGGCTTGGGAAGACGCTTGATTAATTCTTCAGATGGCACTCCCGCATACACATCGACTCCCGCCTTTTGAAGCACAGGCACCGCTGCATTCATTTCACCAAAACAGTAGAGCATGGACACAGGCTTTGGTGTGATTAATTGGCCCGATTCGGCAATGAATTTCAGTAAAAATTCAGTTTTGCCCGATGATGAAGGCCCCGAAATGATTAGGCCAAATGGCAATTTAAAACAAATATCTTTATTGGTGAATGCTTGTGTGTTTAACATTTTTGAGAAAATGATGTGTGTTAAATTATTCACTTAAATAGGCACATTTGAGGTTGAAGCATTAAGGCTTTTAAAGAAGTCGTCAAGAGTTTTGTCAATGTCTCCGAGGTCTTCTTTTTGTTGGTCATCTTCTTTGTGTTCTTCCGCCACATTTGCTTCTTCTTCTTCTTCTTTTTTGATGTCCACGGCATCATTTTTCAGCGGAGGAGCGGAAGTATTGTCCAACGATTCAGCCAATAGGAGATTGCCAAGCACGTTGATAGCGGTTTTGGCCTTCTTCCACCGTGCGCCGTCCTGCATAGCATCGGCCATTAGTCCAGCCTCCACCAAGTCAAGTGCTACCTTTGCCTTGCGCTTCAAGTCCTGTTGTTGTTGTTGTTGTTGTTGGTGGTCAGTCGGTTTGCTTTTGGCACACGTCCCGGAGGGCAGGTCTCCGTAGGGGACATTGAACACCCTCGCTTTGTTCTTCACGCGGAAAAAACAGTGCCCTGGCAGGTCGTAGACGACATCGAACGGCACAAATTGGGGTTTGTTGATACGAGTGCACCACAATGTGACCCCCTCTTTGGTCACCATTGTGTCCACCTCGGCCTCGGTTGCTTTGCAAACGCGGCAGCGTCCACAATCGTCAAACGGTAAAAAACGGGGGGTCGATAGGCGTGGACCGCTGACAGTTATGCCGCTTGTGGTTATGGTGATATCGGACTGGGCGAGGATTTGATTGAAAAGCGATTTGGTGTCCGAAATATTAATGGCCATTTTAGCGGAAAATTTCAATAATGAAAACGGAAAATGAGCGGAAGTCAATTTCAGTTTATTTTTATAGGCCTAAACTCATCCCCACCTCACTGAGTGTTTAGGGTCAATCAATAAAATTGCAGAACATGAGCTATATTTAACTATTATTTAAATCAATTTTAAATTTCCCCTTTCAAAACATTCACCACCACTTATTTATTTGGACAAATTTTAGCACAAATTTTTAAATGTCCCAAAAAATGATCATATATCCACATCACCATTAACAAATCGGTCATCGATCGACATTTCATTTCTTGTCGTGGTTTTCTCTCTCCTCAATCATCTTGATTATTTTCAGAATGTTCTCGTGCTTTAGTCCTCCTTCTCTCGCAAATGCCAATGCCTCGACGCACGCTTGTTTGACGGTCGTTGGAGTGAACCAGTTGTACCACTGCAAAAATGATCAATAAGATTTGAATTCAAATTGAAGAAAGAAAAAAAAAATCATTACATCTTTGTCATTTTCAAGGATGTCCCATGCAATGCTTATTTCTGTTTCGGGCGTCAGGGTTGGGCTGTCGGACATTTTTTTTTTAATTTGAAGTAAATTTGGTGTACTTGAATGCTATTGCGATATAACAAAATGTAGAGAATAAATAAATGTGAAAATATTGAGCAAATGAGAGAGCGAGACGGGAGGGATGAATTTAAATGGTGCGCTTTTGACCTTGCAAAACATCTTTATTTTTCTCCAAATGGGAGGCAGCTTTATTATGCACCAAAGCATCCCGAATTCCCGATAATGGATGTGACCCTCAAATTGCTCATTTGATGTACCGACAGATTTTCTCCACTATATCACACATTAATCATTCAAAAAGATTATATCACATGGTTAAAATTCAAAATTTTTTAATCTCGCCTAATGATCTACGAGAAAAACATTTCAAATTTCTTCTACTAATGGTCTCCTATAAATTATCAATTTGTCATTTTGAATTACATTTATTTGCCAAATATTGTTTAATGTGAAAGCATTGTGAAAATTCCCAAATTTTATAAAAATTTTATGAGAATTAAAGCTCATTATTTTGTCGGCTCATCGCTGTTCAAAAACTGTCGGCGTCATCGTCGTCTTCCGGCACACCGTTCGCAGGCACATCATAAATCACCTCGCGCTGCTGCGTTTGCAGGCCCTTTTCAAAAATAAATGGTTGTAAGAAATGGAAGGAAATTTTTTTGTTGTTGTTGTTGTTGTACCTGGTACGGCGGGCGGCAGCATGCTCCCAAATCACCGTACAACAGATGGTGGCATCGACGATTGGCGGCCCCCGACTTGTCCAGGATTTGCCCGTCCCAGTCTGAAATAATTTGAAAATTTAAAATAGTAAAAAAAAAAAAAAAAGTTTTACCCACGGCCAAAATTTCACCACCATTGGCATCGTTTGCGACCCACTTGGTTGCGAAAGCGTTTTCATTCCTTAAAATTGTTTGAATTTTTATTTGGTTTGGTTCAAAAAAAAAAAAAAACTCACTCTTCTGACGCTGCTGCAATTTCCGTTGGATGATACGATTTTTGACCATTCGTCGCAAAAGCGCTCCAACTTGAACAGCCTAAAAGAGGGGCAAGTCCAAATTGATTGAGGGATGGGGGGGGGGTACCTGCGCGATGAACACCAAAAGATGAAAGCTGTGAGGATGAACAGCAAAATGGAGTGTGATGATTGAATGGGAGAGGAATAGGGCAAATTGTTGCGTTTGTTGTCGTTGTCGTCGCTGGGAATGGTGGCGATTTTCCCTCCCTGAGGTATGATGTCAAATTGTCCACGCTGTGATGCAAACATAGAATAGGCTTCCAATAACGATGGGGCCTGAAGCAATTCAGGCCCTCCTCGCACTGGGTGCAGGGGAATTTAACCCAGTCCATGGGGCAAAAAAGAAATGTGAAATGCCTAGGACCGTGGGATGATCCCCCCCCCTGCCCATCCCCAACATGATCAACAACTTTTGTTCATCGTTTATTTTGTTCATTCTACATAATAGACTCCCCCCCCCACCCTCTCCATTACCCATATGTTTACGGATTTGTTGGGGGGGGGCAAAATGATTCGTAGAACAAATTAATAGTTAATTTATTCACCCTCCCCCCTATAATAACCCATCACCCTTCTTTTGCCTTTGCAACATATCAGCAAAAAGACGCGACCCCCCCCCTTCTCCATTAGCAAAAGATGATGCTGTTTTGGTTCTCAACCCCTCACTTTGTGCCCAAAATTTTTCTCTGACTGTCTGTCTCTCTACTCTCTCACCCACTGTTTGTTTCTTCTCTCTCTATCTCTCCCTACCTCTCACCGTTTCACTCTCTCACTTTTGCATGCACTCTCTTCTCTTTCTCTAATTCCCCGCGCCGTTCATCGCTGCTGCTGCGCCGCTGACCATCAGCACCCCCCCCTTCCATACAACAAATCATTAATCACCACCCCTTCCCCGCAACAATTCCATTGGCAAAAACTTTTTTTTTTGGCAAAAAAGTTTGAGCCCCCCCCATACATCAAAAGTTTTTTTTTTTGCCACCCTCCACGTCAAAAAAAGTTTCCACTCCACCAGCACTTCAAAAGCGACGCCGCCTCCCCTCTCACTCCCGAACACCGTGTGCCACACGCGCGGTAAAACCGCGCGCCGCCTCACTCTCGCACCCCTCCCACCCCCCGAACCCGTGCCACAGGCACGGTTCGCGCGGTAAACCCGCGCGCGGCGGCACGCCTCAAAGGCAGCTGTCACCAAAAAGCAATTAATCATGACGACG
The DNA here is from genome assembly GCA_004148225.2 of Heterodera glycines. Classification (NCBI taxonomy): domain Eukaryota; kingdom Metazoa; phylum Nematoda; class Chromadorea; order Rhabditida; family Heteroderidae; genus Heterodera; species Heterodera glycines. Next base: position 4,134,454 of record CP049705.1, on the reverse strand, counting down.
ATATCTGGATACTAACTACTCATTTGGATATAAGAAATTGAAATATTGAGAATATCACAAAAGTGATCATGAAAATTGTAAATTGGAGATTATTGGGACTTATCAGCTCGGTCCTCCGCAAACACTGATTCAGTTATATTTAGAGGATAAGGAGTTGAAATGGTGGAATTCCAAAAAGGTGACCAAGAAAATTGTAATCGAAGATTATTGGCGATTATCAGCTCGGTCATTCCGCAAACACTGATTCAGTTTATATTTCGCGAAGAATGAGCTGTAATTTTGCGAATTAGACAAAAATGATCATAAAGTAACAAATGAGAGAATTTCACATTCTGCTAATTAGGCTTTAAATATAAACTGTTTAAGTGTTGCAGACGAATCAGGTTGATAAGCGCCAATAACCTCAGATTTACTATTTTCGCGACCCACTTTTTGAATTCTGACATTTTCAGCTCATTACGCTCTAATGGGTTATTGGCGATTTCAAATCGATCCTTCCAGAACACTGATGCTGTTTATATTTAGAGCGTAATGAGCTGAAAATGGCAGAATTTCAAAAAGTGGGGTCGCGAAAATAGTAAATCTGAGGTTATTGGCGCTTATCAACCTGATCCGTCTGCAACACTTAAACAGTTTATATTTAAAGCCTAATTAGCAGAATGTGAAATTCTCTCATTTGTTACTTTATGATCATTTTTGTCTAATTCGCAAAATTACAGCTCATTCTTCGCGAAATATAAACTGAATCAGTGTTTGCGGAATGACCGAGCTGATAATCGCCAATAATCTTCGATTACAATTTTCTTGGTCACCTTTTTGGAATTCCACCATTTCAACTCCTTATCCTCTAAATATAAACTGAATCAGTGTTTGCGGAGGACCGAGCTGATAAGTCCCAATAATCTCCAATTTACAATTTTCATGATCACTTTTGTGATATTCTCAATATTTCAATTTCTTATATCCAAATGTAATCTGTATAAGTTTACAGTAGGAAATTGTAATTTGGGGGTTATTGGCGATTTCAAATCGATCCTTCCGGAACACTGATGCTGTTTATATTTAGAGCGTAATGAGCTGAAAATGGCAGAATTCAAAAAGTGGGGTCGCGAAAATAGTAAATCTGAGGTTATTGGCGCTTATCAACCTGATCCGTCTGCAACACTTAAACAGTTTATATTTAAAGCCTAATTAGCAGAATGTGAAATTCTCTCATTTGTTACTTTATGATCATTTTTGTCTAATTCGCAAAATTACAGCTCATTCTTCGCGAAATATAAACTGAATCAGTGTTTGCGGAATGACCGAGCTGATAATCGCCAATAATCTTCGATTACAATTTTCTTGGTCACCTTTTTGGAATTCCACCATTTCAACTCCTTATCCTCTAAATATAAACTGAATCAGTGTTTGCGGAGGACCGAGCTGATAAGTCCCAATAATCTCCAATTTACAATTTTCATGATCACTTTTGTGATATTCTCAATATTTCAATTTCTTATATCCAAATGTAATCTGTATAAGTTTACAGTAGGAAATTGTAATTTGGGGTTATTGGCGATTCAAATCGATCCTTCCGGAACACTGATGCTGTTTATATTTAGAGCGTAATGAGCTGAAAATGTCAGAATTCAAAAAGTGGGGTCGCGAAAATAGTAAATCTGAGGTTATTGGCGCTTATCAACCTGATCCGTCTGCAACACTTAAACAGCTTATATTTAAAGCCTAATTAGCAGAATGTGAAATTCTCTCATTTGTTACTTTATGATCATTTTTGTCTAATTCGCAAAATTACAGCTCATTCTTCGCGAAATATAAACTGAATCAGTGTTTGCGGAATGACCGAGCTGATAATCGCCAACAATCTTCGATTACAATTTTCTTGGTCACCTTTTTGGAATTCCACCATTTCAACTCCTTATCCTCTAAATATAAACTGAATCAGTGTTTGCGGAGGACCGAGCTGATAAGTCCCAATAATCTCCAATTTACAATTTTCATGATCACTTTTGTGATATTCTCAATATTTCAATTTCTTATATCCAAATGTAATCTGTATAAGTTTACAGTAGGAAATTGTAATTTGGGGGTTATTGGCGATTTCAAATCGATCCTTCCGGAACACTGATGCTGTTTATATTTAGAGCGTAATGAGCTGAAAATGTCAGAATTCAAAAAGTGGGGTCGCGAAAATAGTAAATCTGAGGTTATTGGCGCTTATCAACCTGATCCGTCTGCAACACTTAAACAGTTTATATTTAAAGCCTAATTAGCAGAATGTGAAATTCTCTCATTTGTTACTTTATGATCATTTTTGTCTAATTCGCAAAATTACAGCTCATTCTTCGCGAAATATAAACTGAATCAGTGTTTGCGGAATGACCGAGCTGATAATCGTCAATAATCTTCGATTACAATTTTCTTTGTCACCTTTTTGGAATTCCACCATTTCAACTCCTTATCCTCTAAATATAAACTGAATCAGTGTTTGCGGAGGACCGAGCTGATAAGTCCCAATAATCTCCAATTTACAATTTTCATGATCACTTTTGTGATATTCTCAATATTTCAATTTCTTATATCCAATGTAATCTGTATAAGTTTACAGTAGGAAATTGTAATTTGGGGGTTATTGGCGATTTCAAATCGATCCTTCCGGAACACTGATGCTGTTTATATTTAGAGCGTAATGAGCTGAAAATGTCAGAATTCAAAAAGTGGGGTCGCGAAAATAGTAAATTCTGAGGTTATTGGCGCTTATCAACCTGATCCGTCTGCAACACTTAAACAGTTTATATTTAAAGCCTAATTAGCAGAATGTGAAATTCTCTCATTTGTTACTTTATGATCATTTTTGTCTAATTCGCAAAATTACAGCTCATTCTTCGCGAAATATAAACTGAATCAGTGTTTGCGGAATGACCGAGCTGATAATCGTCAATAATCTTCGATTACAATTTTCTTTGTCACCTTTTTGGAATTCCACCATTTCAACTCCTTATCCTCTAAATATAAACTGAATCAGTGTTTGCGGAGGACCGAGCTGATAAGTCCCAATAATCTCCAATTTACAATTTTCATGATCACTTTTGTGATATTCTCAATATTTCAATTTCTTATATCCAAATGTAATCTGTATAAGTTTACAGTAGGAAATTGTAATTTGGGGGTTATTGGCGATTTCAAATCGATCCTTCCGGAACACTGATGCTGTTTATATTTAGAGCGTAATGAGCTGAAAATGTCAGAATTCAAAAAGTGGGGTCGCGAAAATAGTAAATCTGAGGTTATTGGCGCTTATCAACCTGATTCGTCTGCAACACTTAAACAGTTTATATTTAAAGCCTAATTAGCAGAATGTGAAATTCTCTCATTTTTGTCTAATTCGCAAAATTACAGCTCATTCTGCGCGAAATATAAACTGAATCAGTGTTTGCGGAATGACCGAGCTGATAATCGCCAATAATCTCCAATTTACAATTTTCATGATCACTTTTGTGATATTCTCAATATTTCAATTTCTTATATCCAAATGTAATCTGTATAAGTTTACAGTAGGAAATTGTAATTTGGGGTTATTGGCGATTTCAAATCGATCCTTCCGGAACACTGATGCTGTTTATATTTAGAGCGTAATGAGCTGAAAATGGCAGAATTCAAAAAGTGGGGTCGCGAAAATAGTAAATCTGAGGTTATTGGCGCTTATCAACCTGATCCGTCTGCAACACTTAAACAGTTTATATTTAAAGCCTAATTAGCAGAATGTGAAATTCTCTCATTTGTTACTTTATGATCATTTTTGTCTAATTCGCAAAATTACAGCTCATTCTTCGCGAAATATAAACTGAATCAGTGTTTGCGGAATGACCGAGCTGATAATCGCCAATAATCTTCGATTACAATTTTCTTGGTCACCTTTTTGGAATTCCACCATTTCAACTCCTTATCCTCTAAATATAAACTGAATCAGTGTTTGCGGAGGACCGAGCTGATAAGTCCCAATAATCTCCAATTTACAATTTTCATGATCACTTTTGTGATATTCTCAATATTTCAATTTCTTATATCCAAATGTAATCTGTATAAGTTTACAGTAGGAAATTGTAATTTGGGGGTTATTGGCGATTTCAAATCGATCCTTCCGGAACACTGATGCTGTTTATATTTAGAGCGTAATGAGCTGAAAATGGCAGAATTCAAAAAGTGGGGTCGCGAAAATAGTAAATCTGAGGTTATTGGCGCTTATCAACCTGATCCGTCTGCAACACTTAAACAGTTTATATTTAAAGCCTAATTAGCAGAATGTGAAATTCTCTCATTTGTTACTTTATGATCATTTTTGTCTAATTCGCAAAATTACAGCTCATTCTTCGCGAAATATAAACTGAATCAGTGTTTGCGGAATGACCGAGCTGATAATCGCCAATAATCTTCGATTACAATTTTCTTGGTCACCTTTTTGGAATTCCACCATTTCCAACTCCTTATCCTCTAAATATAAACTGAATCAGTGTTTGCGGAGGACCGAGCTGATAAGTCCCAATAATCTCCAATTTACAATTTTCATGATCACTTTTGTGATATTCTCAATATTTCAATTTCTTATATCCAAATGTAATCTGTATAAGTTTACAGTAGGAAATTGTAATTTGGGGTTATTGGCGATTTCAAATCGATCCTTCCGGAACACTGATGCTGTTATATTTAGAGCGTAATGAGCTGAAAATGTCAGAATTCAAAAAGTGGGGGTCGCGAAAATAGTAAATCTGAGGTTATTGGCGCTTATCAACCTGATCCGTCTGCAACACTTAAACAGTTTATATTTAAAGCCTAATTAGCAGAATGTGAAATTCTCTCATTTGTTACTTTATGATCATTTTTGTCTAATTCGCAAAATTACAGCTCATTCTTCGCGAAATATAAACTGAATCAGTGTTTGCGGAATGACCGAGCTGATAATCGTCAATAATCTTCGATTACAATTTTCTTTGTCACCTTTTTGGAATTCCACCATTTCAACTCCTTATCCTCTAAATATAAACTGAATCAGTGTTTGCGGAGGACCGAGCTGATAAGTCCCAATAATCTCCAATTTACAATTTTTCATGATCACTTTTGTGATATTCTCAATATTTCAATTTCTTATATCCAAATGTAATCTGATAAGTTTACAGTAGGAAATTGTAATTTGGGGGTTATTGGCGATTTCAAATCGATCCTTCCGGAACACTGATGCTGTTTATATTTAGAGCGTAATGAGCTGAAAATGTCAGAATTCAAAAAGTGGGGTCGCGAAAATAGTAAATCTGAGGTTATTGGCGCTTATCAACCTGATTCGTCTGCAACACTTAAACAGTTTATATTTAAAGCCTAATTAGCAGAATGTGAAATTCTCTCATTTTTGTCTAATTCGCAAAATTACAGCTCATTCTGCGCGAAATATAAACTGAATCAGTGTTTGCGGAATGACGAGCTGATAAGTCCCAATAATCTCCAATTTACAATTTTCATGATCACTTTTGTGATATTCTCAATATTTCAATTTCTTATATCCAAATGTAATCTGTATAAGTTTACAGTAGGAAATTGTAATTTGGGGGTTATTGGCGATTTCAAATCGATCCTTCCGGAACACTGATGCTGTTTATATTTAGAGCGTAATGAGCTGAAAATGTCAGAATTCAAAAAGTGGGGTCGCGAAAATAGTAAATCTGAGGTTATTGGCGCTTATCAACCTGATCCGTCTGCAACACTTAAACAGTTTATATTTAAAGCCTAATTAGCAGAATGTGAAATTCTCTCATTTGTTACTTTATGATCATTTTTGTCTAATTTCGCAAAATTACAGCTCATTCTTCGCGAAATATAAACTGAATCAGTGTTTGCGGAATGACCGAGCTGATAATCGCCAATAATCTTCGATTACAATTTTCTTGGTCACCTTTTTGGAATTCCACCATTTCAACTCCTTATCCTCTAAATATAAACTGAATCAGTGTTTGCGGAGGACCGAGCTGATAAGTCCCAATAATCTCCAATTTACAATTTTCATGATCACTTTTGTGATATTCTCAATATTTCAATTTCTTATATCCAAATGTAATCTGTATAAGTTTACAGTAGGAAATTGTAATTTGGGGGTTATTGGCGATTTCAAATCGATCCTTCCGGAACACTGATGCTGTTTTATATTTAGAGCGTAATGAGCTGAAAATGTCAGAATTCAAAAAGTGGGGTCGCGAAAATAGTAAATCTGAGGTTATTGGCGCTTATCAACCTGATCCGTCTGCAACACTTAAACAGTTTATATTTAAAGCCTAATTAGCAATGTGAAATTCTCTCATTTGTTACTTTATGATCATTTTTGTCTAATTCGCAAAATTACAGCTCATTCTTCGCGAAATATAAAACTGAATCAGTGTTTGCGGAATGACCGAGCTGATAATCGTCAATAATCTTCGATTACAATTTTCTTTGTCACCTTTTTGGAATTCCACCATTTCAACTCCTTATCCTCTAAATATAAACTGAATCAGTGTTTGCGGAGGACCGAGCTGATAAGTCCCAATAATCTCCAATTTACAATTTTCATGATCACTTTTGTGATATTCTCAATATTTCAATTTCTTATATCCAAATGTAATCTGTATAAGTTTACAGTAGGAAATTGTAATTTGGGGGTTATTGGCGATTTCAAATCGATCCTTCCGGAACACTGATGCTGTTTATATTTAGAGCGTAATGAGCTGAAAATGTCAGAATTCAAAAAGTGGGGTCGCGAAAATAGTAAATCTGAGGTTATTTGGCGCTTATCAACCTGATTCGTCTGCAACACTTAAACAGTTTATATTTAAAGCCTAATTAGCAGAATGTGAAATTCTCTCATTTTTTATCTAATTCGCAAAATTACAGCTCATTCTGCGCGAAATATAAACTGAATCAGTGTTTGCGGAATGACCGAGCTGATAATCGCCAATAATCTCCAATTTACAATTTTCATGATACTTTTGTGATATTCTCAATATTTCAATTTCTTATATCCAAATGTAATCTGTATAAGTTTACAGTAGGAAATTGTAATTTGGGGGTTATTGGCGATTTCAAATCGATCCTTCCGGAACACTGATGCTGTTTATATTTAGAGCGTAATGAGCTGAAAATGGCAGAATTCAAAAAGTGGGGTCGCGAAAATAGTAAATCTGAGGTTATTGGCGCTTATCAACCTGATCCGTCTGCAACACTTAAACAGTTTATATTTAAAGCCTAATTAGCAGAATGTGAAAAATTCTCTCATTTGTTACTTTATGATCATTTTTGTCTATTCGCAAAATTACAGCTCATTCTTCGCGAAATATAAACTGAATCAGTGTTTGCGGAATGACCGAGCTGATAATCGCCAATAATCTTCGATTACAATTTTTCTTGGTCACCTTTTTGGAATTCCACCATTTCAACTCCTTATCCTCTAAATATAAACTGAATCAGTGTTTGCGGAGGACCGAGCTGATAAGTCCCAATAATCTCCAATTTACAATTTTTCATGATCACTTTTGTGATATTCTCAATATTTCAATTTCTTATATCCAAATGTAATCTGTATAAGTTTACAGTAGGAAATTGTAATTTGGGGGTTATTGGCGATTTCAAATCGATCCTTCCGGAACACTGATGCTGTTTATATTTAGAGCGTAATGAGCTGAAAATGGCAGAATTCAAAAAGTGGGGTCGCGAAAATAGTAAATCTGAGGTTATTGGCGCTTATCAACCTGATCCGTCTGCAACACTTAAACAGTTTATATTTAAAGCCTAATTAGCAGAATGTGAAATTCTCTCATTTGTTACTTTATGATCATTTTTGTCTAATTCGCAAAATTACAGCTCATTCTTCGCGAAATATAAACTGAATCAGTGTTTGCGGAATGACCGAGCTGATAATCGCCAATAATCTTCGATTACAATTTTCTTGGTCACCTTTTTGGAATTCCACCATTTCAACTCCTTATCCTCTAAATATAAACTGAATCAGTGTTTGCGGAGGACCGAGCTGATAAGTCCCAATAATCTCCAATTTACAATTTTCATGATCACTTTTTGTGATATTCTCAATATTTCAATTTCTTATATCCAAATGTAATCTGTATAAGTTTACAGTAGGAAATTGTAATTTGGGGGTTATTGGCGATTTCAAATCGATCCTTCCGGAACACTGATGCTGTTTATATTTAGAGCGTAATGAGCTGAAAATGGCAGAATTCAAAAGTGGGGTCGCGAAAATAGTAAATCTGAGGTTATTGGCGCTTATCAACCTGATCCGTCTGCAACACTTAAACAGTTTATATTTAAAGCCTAATTAGCAGAATGTGAAATTCTCTCATTTGTTACTTTATGATCATTTTTGTCTAATTCGCAAAATTACAGCTCATTTTTCGCGAAATATAAACTGAATCAGTGTTTGCGGAATGACCGAGCTGATAATCGCCAATAATCTTCGATTACAATTTTCTTGGTCACCTTTTTGGAATTCCACCATTTCAACTCCTTATCCTCTAAATATAAACTGAATCAGTGTTTGCGGAGGACCGAGCTGATAAGTCCCAATAATCTCTCAATTTACAATTTTCATGATCACTTTTGTGATATTCTCAATATTTCAATTTCTTATATCCAAATGTAATCTGTATAAGTTTACAGTAGGAAATTGTAATTTGGGGGTTATTGGCGATTTCAAATCGATCCTTCCGGAACACTGATGCTGTTTATATTTAGAGCGTAATGAGCTGAAAATGGCAGAATTCAAAAAGTGGGGTCGCGAAAATAGTAAATCTGAGGTTATTGGCGCTTATCAACCTGATTCGTCTGCAACACTTAAACAGTTTATATTTAAAGCCTAATTAGCAGAATGTGAAATTTCTCTCATTTGTTACTTTATGATCATTTTTGTCTAATTCGCAAAATTACAGCTCATTCTTCGCGAAATATAAACTGAATCAGTGTTTGCGGAATGACCGAGCTGATAATCGCCAATAATCTTCGATTACAATTTTCTTGGTCACCTTTTGGAATTCCACCATTTCAACTCCTTATCCTCTAAATATAAACTGAATCAGTGTTTGCGGAGGACCGAGCTGATAATCCCAATAATCTCCAATTTACAATTTTCATGATCACTTTTGTGATATTCTCAATATTTCAATTTATATCCAAATCTGTATAAGTTTACAGTAGGAAATGTAATTTGGGGGTTATTGGCGATTTCAAACCGATCCTTCCGGAACACTGATGCTGTTTATATTTAGAGCGTAATGAGCTGAAAATGTCAGAATTCAAAAAGTGGGGTCGCGAAAATAGTAAATCTGAGGTTATTGGCGCTTATCAACCTGATTCGTCTGCCAACACTTAAACAGTTTATATTTAAAGCCTAATTAGCAAGAAATTCCACCATTCAATTCCTTATCCTCTAAAATATAAACTGAATCAGTGTTTGCGGAGACCGAGCTGATAAGTCCCAATAATCTCCAATTTACAATTTTCATGATCACTTTTTGATATTCTCAATATTTTCAATTTCTTATATCCAAATGTAATCTGTATAAGTTTACAGTAGGAAATGTAATTTGGGGGTTATTGGCGATTTCAAATCGATCCTTCCGGAACACTGATGCTGTTTATATTTAGAGCGTAATGAGCTGAAAATGTCAGAATTCAAAAAGTGGGGTCGCGAAAATAGTAAATCTGAGGTTATTGGCGCTTATCAACCTGATTCGTCTGCAACACTTAAACAGTTTATATTTAAAGCCTAATTAGCAGAATGTGAAATTCTCTCATTTGTTACTTTATGATCATTTTTGTCTAATTCGCAAAATTACAGCTCATTCTTCGCGAAATATAAACTGAATCAGTGTTTGCGGAATGACCGAGCTGATAATCGCCAATAATCTTCGATTACAATTTTCTTGGTCACCTTTTTGGAATTCCACCATTTCAACTCCTTATCCTCTAAATATAAACTGAATCAGTGTTTGCGGAGGACCGAGCTGATAAGTCCCAATAATCTCCAATTTACAATTTTCATGATCACTTTTGTGATATTCTCAATATTTCAATTTCTTATATCCAAATGTAAACTGTATAAGTTTACTGTCGCCGCCGATAAGCGCGACGAAAGATCAAAGGAAAGAGATGATGATTAATCAAAATGGGGACGGAAAATCATATTTAAGAAAGCAAAAAGAGAGCAATTCATTCATTCATTTGATCATTCAATTGTGCAAATAAATTTGTTGAATCATTGGGAAATTCGGGAGAAATAATATAATTTAATATTAAATTGGTTAATTCCTAAGGCATAATTCCTTAGAAGGTCGAATTAAACAAAGAGTCTCGACATTTGGTGCAACGGCCAAAGGGTTAAAAAAGGCCTAAGGGTTAAAGCGACTTAAAAGTGTCTGAAATTGGAATTAAATTTGTATTCATTTAAAGAATTCTATAAAACGGGTCAATGTCAGAACCAATTCGAACAGCAATAGGGACAATGGTTGACAGATTGATAAGCAGAATAGAAGAGGTTAGACAGATCACTGAGGCTCAAGAAAGAACTGAAGAGGGATTAGACAAATTAAGAGAAGAAAGAATTCTTATGAATGGATTATTGGAACGCATCGAAAGCAAACACAATGAATGGGATGCATATATTAAGAGTTTAGGCGACGAAACTCAAAATGAGGAAAATGAGAGATATCGATTATTTGTCCACAGAGGGAGACATTTTTATCAATGGGTAGAAGATGGTAGAGAAATGGTAGACACGATAAATATCATTTTGGCAAAAGAAGATGAGGAAAGTTTGGCAGAAAGTATGAAATCAGTAAGATTATTTCGGGAAAAAGCAGAAGAAAAAGGAAATAGGAACATGGCCGAAGCAAATGAAGAGATTGTTAATAATCACGTGGTGAGAAGTACTCAAGAATTAAGAAGGGGAAATGGTAATGATAATATTAACATTCCAAAGACACCATGGCCGTATTTTGATGGAGATCCACTTATGTGGCCAACATTTTGGCAACAATTTAAAGTAAATGTGGGAGACAAAAACATTCAGGATATTCAGAAATGTTCTTATTTGCTGATGAGTTTAAAAGGAAGAGCAGAAAGAGCCATAAAAGGTTATTTGGCTACGGGAGAAAATTACCATTTAATTGTGGACACATTAAAAAGGCAATTTGGCGATCAGAAAGTAATAAGAGAGTCATTACAGAATGAGTTATTAAATTTGCCAGTTGCAAATGAATCAGTTGGTTCACTCCGCTCATGCTTTGAGGAGTTAGAACGAATTTGTAGACAATTACAA
>CP049705.1:4100691-4121372 GCA_004148225.2 Heterodera glycines | reverse complement strand
ATCAGGTTGATAAGCGCCAATAACCTCAGATTTACTATTTTCGCGACCCCACTTTTTGAATTCTGACATTTTCAGCTCATTACGCTCTAAATATAAACAGCATCAGTGTTCCGGAAGGATCGATTTGAAATCGCCAATAACCCCCAAATTACAATTTCCTACTGTAAACTTATACAGATTACATTTGGATATAAGAAATTGAAATATTGAGAATATCACAAAAGTGATCATGAAAATTGTAAATTGGAGATTATTGGGACTTATCAGCTCGGTCCTCCGCAAACACTGATTCAGTTTATATTTAGAGGATAAGGAGTTGAAATGGTGGAATTCCAAAAAGGTGACCAAGAAAATTGTAATCGAAGATTATTGGCGATTATCAGCTCGGTCATTCCGCAAACACTGATTCAGTTTATATTTCGCGAAGAATGAGCTGTAATTTTGCGAATTAGACAAAAATGATCATAAAGTAACAAATGAGAGAATTTCACATTCTGCTAATTAGGCTTTAAATATAAACTGTTTAAGTGTTGCAGACGGATCAGGTTGATAAGCGCCAATAACCTCAGATTTACTATTTTCGCGACCCACTTTTTGAATTCTGACATTTTCAGCTCATTACGCTCTAAATATAAACAGCATCAGTGTTCCGGAAGGATCGATTTGAAATCGCCAATAACCCCAAATTACAATTTCCTACTGTAAACTTATACAGATTACATTTGGATATAAGAAATTGAAATATTGAGAATATCACAAAAGTGATCATGAAAATTGTAAATTGGAGATTATTGGGACTTATCAGCTCGGTCCTCCGCAAACACTGATTCAGTTTATATTTAGAGGATAAGGAGTTGAAATGGTGGAATTCCAAAAAGGTGACCAAGAAAATTGTAATCGAAGATTATTGGCGATTATCAGCTCGGTCATTCCGCAAACACTGATTCAGTTTATATTTCGCGAAGAATGAGCTGTAATTTTGCGAATTAGACAAAAATGATCATAAAGTAACAAATGAGAGAATTTCACATTCTGCTAATTAGGCTTTAAATATAAACTGTTTAAGTGTTGCAGACGGATCAGGTTGATAAGCGCCAATAACCTCAGATTTACTATTTTCGCGACCCCACTTTTTGAATTCTGACATTTTCAGCTCATTACGCTCTAATATAAACAGCATCAGTGTTCCGGAAGGATCGATTTGAAATCGCCAATAACCCCCAATTACAATTTCCTACTGTAAACTTATACAGATTACATTTGGATATAAGAAATTGAAATATTGAGAATATCACAAAAGTGATCATGAAAATTGTAAATTGGAGATTATTGGGACTTATCAGCTCGGTCCTCCGCAAACACTGATTCAGTTTATATTTAGAGGATAAGGAGTTGAAATGGTGGAATTCCAAAAAGGTGACCAAGAAAATTGTAATCGAAGATTATTGGCGATTATCAGCTCGGTCATTCCGCAAACACTGATTCAGTTTATATTTCGCGAAGAATGAGCTGTAATTTTGCGAATTAGACAAAAATGATCATAAAGTAACAAATGAGAGAATTTCACATTCTGCTAATTAGGCTTTAAATATAAACTGTTTAAGTGTTGCAGACGGATCAGGTTGATAAGCGCCAATAACCTCAGATTTACTATTTTCGCGACCCCACTTTTTGAATTCTGACATTTTCAGCTCATTACGCTCTAAATATAAACAGCATCAGTGTTCCGGAAGGATCGATTTGAAATCGCCAATAACCCCCAAATTACAATTTCCTACTGTAAACTTATACAGATTACATTTGGATATAAGAAATTGAAATATTGAGAATATCACAAAAGTGATCATGAAAATTGTAAATTGGAGATTATTGGGACTTATCAGCTCGGTCCTCCGCAAACACTGATTCAGTTTATATTTAGAGGATAAGGAGTTGAAATGGTGGAATTCCAAAAAGGTGACCAAGAAAATTGTAATCGAAGATTATTGGCGATTATCAGCTCGGTCATTCCGCAAACACTGATTCAGTTTATATTTCGCGAAGAATGAGCTGTAATTTTGCGAATTAGACAAAAATGATCATAAAGTAACAAATGAGAGAATTTCACATTCTGCTAATTAGGCTTTAAATATAAACTGTTTAAGTGTTGCAGACGGATCAGGTTGATAAGCGCCAATAACCTCAGATTTACTATTTTCGCGACCCCACTTTTTGAAATTCTGACATTTTCAGCTCATTACGCTCTAAATATAAACAGCATCAGTGTTCCGGAAGGATCGATTTGAAATCGCCAATAACCCCCAAATTACAATTTCCTACTGTAAACTTATACAGATTACATTTGGATATAAGAAATTGAAATATTGAGAATATCACAAAAGTGATCATGAAAATTGTAAATTGGAGATTATTGGGACTTATCAGCTCGGTCCTCCGCAAACACTGATTCAGTTATATTTAGAGGATAAGGAGTTGAAATGGTGGAATTCCAAAAAGGTGACCAAGAAAATTGTAATCGAAGATTATTGGCGATTATCAGCTCGGTCATTCCGCAAACACTGATTCAGTTTATATTTCGCGAAGAATGAGCTGTAATTTTGCGAATTAGACAAAAATGATCATAAAGTAACAAATGAGAGAATTTCACATTCTGCTAATTAGGCTTTAAATATAAACTGTTTAAGTGTTGCAGACGGATCAGGTTGATAAGCGCCAATAACCTCAGATTTACTATTTTCGCGACCCCACTTTTTGAATTCTGACATTTTCAGCTCATTACGCTCTAAATATAAACAGCATCAGTGTTCCGGAAGGATCGATTTGAAATCGCCAATAACCCCCAAATTACAATTTCCTACTGTAAACTTATACAGATTACATTTGGATATAAGAAATTGAAATATTGAGAATATCACAAAAGTGATCATGAAAATTGTAAATTGGAGATTATTGGGACTTATCAGCTCGGTCCTCCGCAAACACTGATTCAGTTTATATTTAGAGGATAAGGAGTTGAAATGGTGGAATTCCAAAAAGGTGACCAAGAAAAATTGTAATCGAAGATTATTGGCGATTATCAGCTCGGTCATTCCGCAAACACTGATTCAGTTTATATTTCGCGAAGAATGAGCTGTAATTTTGCGAATTAGACAAAAATGATCATAAAGTAACAAATGAGAGAATTTCACATTCTGCTAATTAGGCTTTAAATATAAACTGTTTAAGTGTTGCAGACGATCAGGTTGATAAGCGCCAATAACCTCAGATTTACTATTTTCGCGACCCCACTTTTTGAATTCTGACATTTTCAGCTCATTACGCTCTAAATATAAACAGCATCAGTGTTCCGGAAGGATCGATTTGAAATCGCCAATAACCCCCAAATTACAATTTCCTACTGTAAACTTATACAGATTACATTTGGATATAAGAAATTGAAATATTGAGAATATCACAAAAGTGATCATGAAAATTGTAAATTGGAGATTATTGGGACTTATCAGCTCGGTCCTCCGCAAACACTGATTCAGTTTATATTTAGAGGATAAGGAGTTGAAATGGTGGAATTCCAAAAAGGTGACCAAGAAAATTGTAATCGAAGATTATTGGCGATTATCAGCTCGGTCATTCCGCAAACACTGATTCAGTTTATATTTCGCGAAGAATGAGCTGTAATTTTGCGAATTAGACAAAAATGATCATAAAGTAACAAATGAGAGAATTTCACATTCTGCTAATTAGGCTTTAAATATAAACTGTTTAAGTGTTGCAGACGGATCAGGTTGATAAGCGCCAATAACCTCAGATTTACTATTTTCGCGACCCCACTTTTTGAATTCTGACATTTTCAGCTCATTACGCTCTAAATATAAACAGCATCAGTGTTCCGGAAGGATCGATTTGAAATCGCCAATAACCCCCAAATTACAATTTCCTACTGTAAACTTATACAGATTACATTTGGATATAAGAAATTGAAATATTGAGAATATCACAAAAGTGATCATGAAAATTGTAAATTGGAGATTATTGGGACTTATCAGCTCGGTCCTCCGCAAACACTGATTCAGTTTATATTTAGAGGATAAGGAGTTGAAATGGTGGAATTCCAAAAAGGTGACCAAGAAAATTGTAATCGAAGATTATTGGCGATTATCAGCTCGGTCATTCCGCAAACACTGATTCAGTTTATATTTCGCGAAGAATGAGCTGTAATTTTGCGAATTAGACAAAAATGATCATAAAGTAACAAATGAGAGAATTTCACATTCTGCTAATTAGGCTTTAAATATAAACTGTTTAAGTGTTGCAGACGGATCAGGTTGATAAGCGCCAATAACCTCAGATTTACTATTTTCGCGACCCCACTTTTTGAATTCTGACATTTTCAGCTCATTACGCTCTAAATATAAACAGCATCAGTGTTCCGGAAGGATCGATTTGAAATCGCCAATAACCCCCAAATTACAATTTCCTACTGTAAACTTATACAGATTACATTTGGATATAAGAAATTGAAATATTGAGAATATCACAAAAGTGATCATGAAAATTGTAAATTGGAGATTATTGGGACTTATCAGCTCGGTCCTCCGCAAACACTGATTCAGTTTATATTTAGAGGATAAGGAGTTGAAATGGTGGAATTCCAAAAAGGTGACCAAGAAAATTGTAATCGAAGATTATTGGCGATTATCAGCTCGGTCATTCCGCAAACACTGATTCAGTTTATATTTCGCGAAGAATGAGCTGTAATTTTGCGAATTAGACAAAAATGATCATAAAGTAACAAATGAGAGAATTTCACATTCTGCTAATTAGGCTTTAAATATAAACTGTTTAAGTGTTGCAGACGGATCAGGTTGATAAGCGCCAATAACCTCAGATTTACTATTTTCGCGACCCCACTTTTTGAATTCTGACATTTTCAGCTCATTACGCTCTAAATATAAACAGCATCAGTGTTCCGGAAGGATCGATTTGAAATCGCCAATAACCCCCAAATTACAATTTCCTACTGTAAACTTATACAGATTACATTTGGATATAAGAAATTGAAATATTGAGAATATCACAAAAGTGATCATGAAAATTGTAAATTGGAGATTATTGGGACTTATCAGCTCGGTCCTCCGCAAACACTGATTCAGTTTATATTTAGAGGATAAGGAGTTGAAATGGTGGAATTCCAAAAAGGTGACCAAGAAAATTGTAATCGAAGATTATTGGCGATTATCAGCTCGGTCATTCCGCAAACACTGATTCAGTTTATATTTCGCGAAGAATGAGCTGTAATTTTGCGAATTAGACAAAAATGATCATAAAGTAACAAATGAGAGAATTTCACATTCTGCTAATTAGGCTTTAAATATAAACTGTTTAAGTGTTGCAGACGGATCAGGTTGATAAGCGCCAATAACCTCAGATTTACTATTTTCGCGACCCCACTTTTTGAATTCTGACATTTTCAGCTCATTACGCTCTAAATATAAACAGCATCAGTGTTCCGGAAGGATCGATTTGAAATCGCCAATAACCCCCAAATTACAATTTCCTACTGTAAACTTATACAGATTACATTTGGATATAAGAAATTGAAATATTGAGAATATCACAAAAGTGATCATGAAAATTGTAAATTGGAGATTATTGGGACTTATCAGCTCGGTCCTCCGCAAACACTGATTCAGTTTATATTTAGAGGATAAGGAGTTGAAATGGTGGAATTCCAAAAGGTGACCAAGAAAATTGTAATCGAAGATTATTGGCGATTATCAGCTCGGTCATTCCGCAAACACTGATTCAGTTTATATTTCGCGAAGAATGAGCTGTAATTTTGCGAATTAGACAAAAATGATCATAAAGTAACAAATGAGAGAATTTCACATTCTGCTAATTAGGCTTTAAATATAAACTGTTTAAGTGTTGCAGACGGATCAGGTTGATAAGCGCCAATAACCTCAGATTTACTATTTTCGCGACCCCACTTTTTGAATTCTGACATTTTCAGCTCATTACGCTCTAAATATAAACAGCATCAGTGTTCCGGAAGGATCGATTTGAAATCGCCAATAACCCCAAATTACAATTTCCTACTGTAAACTTATACAGATTACATTTGGATATAAGAAATTGAAATATTGAGAATATCACAAAAGTGATCATGAAAATTGTAAATTGGAGATTATTGGGACTTATCAGCTCGGTCCTCCGCAAACACTGATTCAGTTTATATTTAGAGGATAAGGAGTTGAAATGGTGGAATTCCAAAAAGGTGACCAAGAAAATTGTAATCGAAGATTATTGGCGATTATCAGCTCGGTCATTCCGCAAACACTGATTCAGTTTATATTTCGCGAAGAATGAGCTGTAATTTTGCGAATTAGACAAAAATGATCATAAAGTAACAAATGAGAGAATTTCACATTCTGCTAATTAGGCTTTAAATATAAACTGTTTAAGTGTTGCAGACGGATCAGGTTGATAAGCGCCAATAACCTCAGATTTACTATTTTCGCGACCCCACTTTTTGAATTCTGACATTTTCAGCTCATTACGCTCTAAATATAAACAGCATCAGTGTTCCGGAAGGATCGATTTGAAATCGCCAATAACCCCCAAATTACAATTTCCTACTGTAAACTTATACAGATTACATTTGGATATAAGAAATTGAAATATTGAGAATATCACAAAAGTGATCATGAAAATTGTAAATTGGAGATTATTGGGACTTATCAGCTCGGTCCTCCGCAAACACTGATTCAGTTTATATTTAGAGGATAAGGAGTTGAAATGGTGGAATTCCAAAAAGGTGACCAAGAAAATTGTAATCGAAGATTATTGGCGATTATCAGCTCGGTCATTCCGCAAACACTGATTCAGTTTATATTTCGCGAAGAATGAGCTGTAATTTTGCGAATTAGACAAAAATGATCATAAAGTAACAAATGAGAGAATTTCACATTCTGCTAATTAGGCTTTAAATATAAACTGTTTAAGTGTTGCAGACGGATCAGGTTGATAAGCGCCAATAACCTCAGATTTACTATTTTCGCGACCCCACTTTTTGAATTCTGACATTTTCAGCTCATTACGCTCTAAATATAAACAGCATCAGTGTTCCGGAAGGATCGATTTGAAATCGCCAATAACCCCCAAATTACAATTTCCTACTGTAAACTTATACAGATTACATTTGGATATAAGAAATTGAAATATTGAGAATATCACAAAAGTGATCATGAAAATTGTAAATTGGAGATTATTGGGACTTATCAGCTCGGTCCTCCGCAAACACTGATTCAGTTTATATTTAGAGGATAAGGAGTTGAAATGGTGGAATTCCAAAAAGGTGACCAAGAAAATTGTAATCGAAGATTATTGGCGATTATCAGCTCGGTCATTCCGCAAACACTGATTCAGTTTATATTTCGCGAAGAATGAGCTGTAATTTTGCGAATTAGACAAAAATGATCATAAAGTAACAAATGAGAGAATTTCACATTCTGCTAATTAGGCTTTAAATATAAACTGTTTAAGTGTTGCAGACGGATCAGGTTGATAAGCGCCAATAACCTCAGATTTACTATTTTCGCGACCCCACTTTTTGAATTCTGACATTTTCAGCTCATTACGCTCTAAATATAAACAGCATCAGTGTTCCGGAAGGATCGATTTGAAATCGCCAATAACCCCCAAATTACAATTTCCTACTGTAAACTTATACAGATTACATTTGGATATAAGAAATTGAAATATTGAGAATATCACAAAAGTGATCATGAAAATTGTAAATTGGAGATTATTGGGACTTATCAGCTCGGTCCTCCGCAAACACTGATTCAGTTTATATTTAGAGGATAAGGAGTTGAAATGGTGGAATTCCAAAAAGGTGACCAAGAAAATTGTAATCGAAGATTATTGGCGATTATCAGCTCGGTCATTCCGCAAACACTGATTCAGTTTATATTTCGCGAAGAATGAGCTGTAATTTTGCGAATTAGACAAAAATGATCATAAAGTAACAAATGAGAGAATTTCACATTCTGCTAATTAGGCTTTAAATATAAACTGTTTAAGTGTTGCAGACGGATCAGGTTGATAAGCGCCAATAACCTCAGATTTACTATTTTCGCGACCCCACTTTTTGAATTCTGACATTTTCAGCTCATTACGCTCTAAATATAAACAGCATCAGTGTTCCGGAAGGATCGATTTGAAATCGCCAATAACCCCCAAATTACAATTTCCTACTGTAAACTTATACAGATTACATTTGGATATAAGAAATTGAAATATTGAGAATATCACAAAAGTGATCATGAAAATTGTAAATTGGAGATTATTGGGACTTATCAGCTCGGTCCTCCGCAAACACTGATTCAGTTTATATTTAGAGGATAAGGAGTTGAAATGGTGGAATTCCAAAAAGGTGACCAAGAAAATTGTAATCGAAGATTATTGGCGATTATCAGCTCGGTCATTCCGCAAACACTGATTCAGTTTATATTTCGCGAAGAATGAGCTGTAATTTTGCGAATTAGACAAAAATGATCATAAAGTAACAAATGAGAGAATTTCACATTCTGCTAATTAGGCTTTAAATATAAACTGTTTAAGTGTTGCAGACGGATCAGGTTGATAAGCGCCAATAACCTCAGATTTACTATTTTCGCGACCCCACTTTTTGAATTCTGACATTTTCAGCTCATTACGCTCTAAATATAAACAGCATCAGTGTTCCGGAAGGATCGATTTGAAATCGCCAATAACCCCCAAATTACAATTTCCTACTGTAAACTTATACAGATTACATTTGGATATAAGAAATTGAAATATTGAGAATATCACAAAAGTGATCATGAAAATTGTAAATTGGAGATTATTGGGACTTATCAGCTCGGTCCTCCGCAAACACTGATTCAGTTTATATTTAGAGGATAAGGAGTTGAAATGGTGGAATTCCAAAAAGGTGACCAAGAAAATTGTAATCGAAGATTATTGGCGATTATCAGCTCGGTCATTCCGCAAACACTGATTCAGTTTATATTTCGCGAAGAATGAGCTGTAATTTTGCGAATTAGACAAAAATGATCATAAAGTAACAAATGAGAGAATTTCACATTCTGCTAATTAGGCTTTAAATATAAACTGTTTAAGTGTTGCAGACGGATCAGGTTGATAAGCGCCAATAACCTCAGATTTACTATTTTCGCGACCCCACTTTTTGAATTCTGACATTTTCAGCTCATTACGCTCTAAATATAAACAGCATCAGTGTTCCGGAAGGATCGATTTGAAATCGCCAATAACCCCCAAATTACAATTTCCTACTGTAAACTTATACAGATTACATTTGGATATAAGAAATTGAAATATTGAGAATATCACAAAAGTGATCATGAAAATTGTAAATTGGAGATTATTGGGACTTATCAGCTCGGTCCTCCGCAAACACTGATTCAGTTTATATTTAGAGGATAAGGAGTTGAAATGGTGGAATTCCAAAAAGGTGACCAAGAAAATTGTAATCGAAGATTATTGGCGATTATCAGCTCGGTCATTCCGCAAACACTGATTCAGTTTATATTTCGCGAAGAATGAGCTGTAATTTTGCGAATTAGACAAAAATGATCATAAAGTAACAAATGAGAGAATTTCACATTCTGCTAATTAGGCTTTAAATATAAACTGTTTAAGTGTTGCAGACGGATCAGGTTGATAAGCGCCAATAACCTCAGATTTACTATTTTCGCGACCCCACTTTTTGAATTCTGACATTTTCAGCTCATTACGCTCTAAATATAAACAGCATCAGTGTTCCGGAAGGATCGATTTGAAATCGCCAATAACCCCCAAATTACAATTTCCTACTGTAAACTTATACAGATTACATTTGGATATAAGAAATTGAAATATTGAGAATATCACAAAAGTGATCATGAAAATTGTAAATTGGAGATTATTGGGACTTATCAGCTCGGTCCTCCGCAAACACTGATTCAGTTTATATTTAGAGGATAAGGAGTTGAAATGGTGGAATTCCAAAAAGGTGACCAAGAAAATTGTAATCGAAGATTATTGGCGATTATCAGCTCGGTCATTCCGCAAACACTGATTCAGTTTATATTTCGCGAAGAATGAGCTGTAATTTTGCGAATTAGACAAAAATGATCATAAAGTAACAAATGAGAGAATTTCACATTCTGCTAATTAGGCTTTAAATATAAACTGTTTAAGTGTTGCAGACGGATCAGGTTGATAAGCGCCAATAACCTCAGATTTACTATTTTCGCGACCCCACTTTTTGAATTCTGACATTTTCAGCTCATTACGCTCTAAATATAAACAGCATCAGTGTTCCGGAAGGATCGATTTGAAATCGCCAATAACCCCCAAATTACAATTTCCTACTGTAAACTTATACAGATTACATTTGGATATAAGAAATTGAAATATTGAGAATATCACAAAAGTGATCATGAAAATTGTAAATTGGAGATTATTGGGACTTATCAGCTCGGTCCTCCGCAAACACTGATTCAGTTTATATTTAGAGGATAAGGAGTTGAAATGGTGGAATTCCAAAAAGGTGACCAAGAAAATTGTAATCGAAGATTATTGGCGATTATCAGCTCGGTCATTCCGCAAACACTGATTCAGTTTATATTTCGCGAAGAATGAGCTGTAATTTTGCGAATTAGACAAAAATGATCATAAAGTAACAAATGAGAGAATTTCACATTCTGCTAATTAGGCTTTAAATATAAACTGTTTAAGTGTTGCAGACGGATCAGGTTGATAAGCGCCAATAACCTCAGATTTACTATTTTCGCGACCCCACTTTTTGAATTCTGACATTTTCAGCTCATTACGCTCTAAATATAAACAGCATCAGTGTTCCGGAAGGATCGATTTGAAATCGCCAATAACCCCAAATTACAATTTCCTACTGTAAACTTATACAGATTACATTTGGATATAAGAAATTGAAATATTGAGAATATCACAAAAGTGATCATGAAAATTGTAAATTGG
Organism: Heterodera glycines; assembly: GCA_004148225.2. Taxonomy (NCBI): domain Eukaryota; kingdom Metazoa; phylum Nematoda; class Chromadorea; order Rhabditida; family Heteroderidae; genus Heterodera; species Heterodera glycines. The sequence goes on along the minus strand of CP049705.1, from coordinate 4,110,332 downwards.
AGATTATTGGGACTTATCAGCTCGGTCCTCCGCAAACACTGATTCAGTTTATATTTAGAGGATAAGGAGTTGAAATGGTGGAATTCCAAAAAGGTGACCAAGAAAATTGTAATCGAAGATTATTGGCGATTATCAGCTCGGTCATTCCGCAAACACTGATTCAGTTTATATTTCGCGAAGAATGAGCTGTAATTTTGCGAATTAGACAAAAATGATCATAAAGTAACAAATGAGAGAATTTCACATTCTGCTAATTAGGCTTTAAATATAAACTGTTTAAGTGTTGCAGACGGATCAGGTTGATAAGCGCCAATAACCTCAGATTTACTATTTTCGCGACCCCACTTTTTGAATTCTGACATTTTCAGCTCATTACGCTCTAAATATAAACAGCATCAGTGTTCCGGAAGGATCGATTTGAAATCGCCAATAACCCCCAAATTACAATTTCCTACTGTAAACTTATACAGATTACATTTGGATATAAGAAATTGAAATATTGAGAATATCACAAAAGTGATCATGAAAATTGTAAATTGGAGATTATTGGGACTTATCAGCTCGGTCCTCCGCAAACACTGATTCAGTTTATATTTAGAGGATAAGGAGTTGAAATGGTGGAATTCCAAAAAGGTGACCAAGAAAATTGTAATCGAAGATTATTGGCGATTATCAGCTCGGTCATTCCGCAAACACTGATTCAGTTTATATTTCGCGAAGAATGAGCTGTAATTTTGCGAATTAGACAAAAATGATCATAAAGTAACAAATGAGAGAATTTCACATTCTGCTAATTAGGCTTTAAATATAAACTGTTTAAGTGTTGCAGACGGATCAGGTTGATAAGCGCCAATAACCTCAGATTTACTATTTTCGCGACCCCACTTTTTGAATTCTGACATTTTCAGCTCATTACGCTCTAAATATAAACAGCATCAGTGTTCCGGAAGGATCGATTTGAAATCGCCAATAACCCCCAAATTACAATTTCCTACTGTAAACTTATACAGATTACATTTGGATATAAGAAATTGAAATATTGAGAATATCACAAAAGTGATCATGAAAATTGTAAATTGGAGATTATTGGGACTTATCAGCTCGGTCCTCCGCAAACACTGATTCAGTTTATATTTAGAGGATAAGGAGTTGAAATGGTGGAATTCCAAAAAGGTGACCAAGAAAATTGTAATCGAAGATTATTGGCGATTATCAGCTCGGTCATTCCGCAAACACTGATTCAGTTTATATTTCGCGAAGAATGAGCTGTAATTTTGCGAATTAGACAAAAATGATCATAAAGTAACAAATGAGAGAATTTCACATTCTGCTAATTAGGCTTTAAATATAAACTGTTTAAGTGTTGCAGACGGATCAGGTTGATAAGCGCCAATAACCTCAGATTTACTATTTTCGCGACCCCACTTTTTGAATTCTGACATTTTCAGCTCATTACGCTCTAAATATAAACAGCATCAGTGTTCCGGAAGGATCGATTTGAAATCGCCAATAACCCCCAAATTACAATTTCCTACTGTAAACTTATACAGATTACATTTGGATATAAGAAATTGAAATATTGAGAATATCACAAAAGTGATCATGAAAATTGTAAATTGGAGATTATTGGGACTTATCAGCTCGGTCCTCCGCAAACACTGATTCAGTTTATATTTAGAGGATAAGGAGTTGAAATGGTGGAATTCCAAAAAGGTGACCAAGAAAATTGTAATCGAAGATTATTGGCGATTATCAGCTCGGTCATTCCGCAAACACTGATTCAGTTTATATTTCGCGAAGAATGAGCTGTAATTTTGCGAATTAGACAAAAATGATCATAAAGTAACAAATGAGAGAATTTCACATTCTGCTAATTAGGCTTTAAATATAAACTGTTTAAGTGTTGCAGACGGATCAGGTTGATAAGCGCCAATAACCTCAGATTTACTATTTTCGCGACCCCACTTTTTGAATTCTGACATTTTCAGCTCATTACGCTCTAAATATAAACAGCATCAGTGTTCCGGAAGGATCGATTTGAAATCGCCAATAACCCCCAAATTACAATTTCCTACTGTAAACTTATACAGATTACATTTGGATATAAGAAATTGAAATATTGAGAATATCACAAAAGTGATCATGAAAATTGTAAATTGGAGATTATTGGGACTTATCAGCTCGGTCCTCCGCAAACACTGATTCAGTTTATATTTAGAGGATAAGGAGTTGAAATGGTGGAATTCCAAAAAGGTGACCAAGAAAATTGTAATCGAAGATTATTGGCGATTATCAGCTCGGTCATTCCGCAAACACTGATTCAGTTTATATTTCGCGAAGAATGAGCTGTAATTTTGCGAATTAGACAAAAATGATCATAAAGTAACAAATGAGAGAATTTCACATTCTGCTAATTAGGCTTTAAATATAAACTGTTTAAGTGTTGCAGACGGATCAGGTTGATAAGCGCCAATAACCTCAGATTTACTATTTTCGCGACCCCACTTTTTGAATTCTGACATTTTCAGCTCATTACGCTCTAAATATAAACAGCATCAGTGTTCCGGAAGGATCGATTTGAAATCGCCAATAACCCCCAAATTACAATTTCCTACTGTAAACTTATACAGATTACATTTGGATATAAGAAATTGAAATATTGAGAATATCACAAAAGTGATCATGAAAATTGTAAATTGGAGATTATTGGGACTTATCAGCTCGGTCCTCCGCAAACACTGATTCAGTTTATATTTAGAGGATAAGGAGTTGAAATGGTGGAATTCCAAAAAGGTGACCAAGAAAATTGTAATCGAAGATTATTGGCGATTATCAGCTCGGTCATTCCGCAAACACTGATTCAGTTTATATTTCGCGAAGAATGAGCTGTAATTTTGCGAATTAGACAAAAATGATCATAAAGTAACAAATGAGAGAATTTCACATTCTGCTAATTAGGCTTTAAATATAAACTGTTTAAGTGTTGCAGACGGATCAGGTTGATAAGCGCCAATAACCTCAGATTTACTATTTTCGCGCCCCACTTTTTGAATTCTGACATTTTCAGCTCATTACGCTCTAAATATAAACAGCATCAGTGTTCCGGAAGGATCGATTTGAAATCGCCAATAACCCCCAAATTACAATTTCCTACTGTAAACTTATACAGATTACATTTGGATATAAGAAATTGAAATATTGAGAATATCACAAAAGTGATCATGAAAATTGTAAATTGGAGATTATTGGGACTTATCAGCTCGGTCCTCCGCAAACACTGATTCAGTTTATATTTAGAGGATAAGGAGTTGAAATGGTGGAATTCCAAAAAGGTGACCAAGAAAATTGTAATCGAAGATTATTGGCGATTATCAGCTCGGTCATTCCGCAAACACTGATTCAGTTTATATTTCGCGAAGAATGAGCTGTAATTTTGCGAATTAGACAAAAATGATCATAAAGTAACAAATGAGAGAATTTCACATTCTGCTAATTAGGCTTTAAATATAAACTGTTTAAGTGTTGCAGACGGATCAGGTTGATAAGCGCCAATAACCTCAGATTTACTATTTTCGCGACCCCACTTTTTGAATTCTGACATTTTCAGCTCATTACGCTCTAAATATAAACAGCATCAGTGTTCCGGAAGGATCGATTTGAAATCGCCAATAACCCCCAAATTACAATTTCCTACTGTAAACTTATACAGATTACATTTGGATATAAGAAATTGAAATATTGAGAATATCACAAAAGTGATCATGAAAATTGTAAATTGGAGATTATTGGGACTTATCAGCTCGGTCCTCCGCAAACACTGATTCAGTTTATATTTAGAGGATAAGGAGTTGAAATGGTGGAATTCCAAAAAGGTGACCAAGAAAATTGTAATCGAAGATTATTGGCGATTATCAGCTCGGTCATTCCGCAAACACTGATTCAGTTTATATTTCGCGAAGAATGAGCTGTAATTTTGCGAATTAGACAAAAATGATCATAAAGTAACAAATGAGAGAATTTCACATTCTGCTAATTAGGCTTTAAATATAAACTGTTTAAGTGTTGCAGACGGATCAGGTTGATAAGCGCCAATAACCTCAGATTTACTATTTTCGCGACCCCACTTTTTGAATTCTGACATTTTCAGCTCATTACGCTCTAAATATAAACAGCATCAGTGTTCCGGAAGGATCGATTTGAAATCGCCAATAACCCCCAAATTACAATTTCCTACTGTAAACTTATACAGATTACATTTGGATATAAGAAATTGAAATATTGAGAATATCACAAAAGTGATCATGAAAATTGTAAATTGGAGATTATTGGGACTTATCAGCTCGGTCCTCCGCAAACACTGATTCAGTTTATATTTAGAGGATAAGGAGTTGAAATGGTGGAATTCCAAAAAGGTGACCAAGAAAATTGTAATCGAAGATTATTGGCGATTATCAGCTCGGTCATTCCGCAAACACTGATTCAGTTTATATTTCGCGAAGAATGAGCTGTAATTTTGCGAATTAGACAAAAATGATCATAAAGTAACAAATGAGAGAATTTCACATTCTGCTAATTAGGCTTTAAATATAAACTGTTTAAGTGTTGCAGACGGATCAGGTTGATAAGCGCCAATAACCTCAGATTTACTATTTTCGCGACCCCACTTTTTGAATTCTGACATTTTCAGCTCATTACGCTCTAAATATAAACAGCATCAGTGTTCCGGAAGGATCGATTTGAAATCGCCAATAACCCCCAAATTACAATTTCCTACTGTAAACTTATACAGATTACATTTGTATATAAGAAATTGAAATATTGAGAATATCACAAAAGTGATCATGAAAATTGTAAATTGGAGATTATTGGGACTTATCAGCTCGGTCCTCCGCAAACACTGATTCAGTTTATATTTAGAGGATAAGGAGTTGAAATGGTGGAATTCCAAAAAGGTGACCAAGAAAATTGTAATCGAAGATTATTGGCGATTATCAGCTCGGTCATTCCGCAAACACTGATTCAGTTTATATTTCGCGAAGAATGAGCTGTAATTTTGCGAATTAGACAAAAATGATCATAAAGTAACAAATGAGAGAATTTCACATTCTGCTAATTAGGCTTTAAATATAAACTGTTTAAGTGTTGCAGACGGATCAGGTTGATAAGCGCCAATAACCTCAGATTTACTATTTTCGCGACCCCACTTTTTGAATTCTGACATTTTCAGCTCATTACGCTCTAAATATAAACAGCATCAGTGTTCCGGAAGGATCGATTTGAAATCGCCAATAACCCCCAAATTACAATTTCCTACTGTAAACTTATACAGATTACATTTGGATATAAGAAATTGAAATATTGAGAATATCACAAAAGTGATCATGAAAATTGTAAATTGGAGATTATTGGGACTTATCAGCTCGGTCCTCCGCAAACACTGATTCAGTTTATATTTCGCGAAGAATGAGCTGTAATTTTGCGAATTAGACAAAAATGATCATAAAGTAACAAATGAGAGAATTTCACATTCTGCTAATTAGGCTTTAAATATAAACTGTTTAAGTGTTGCAGACGGATCAGGTTGATAAGCGCCAATAACCTCAGATTTACTATTTTCGCGACCCCACTTTTTGAATTCTGACATTTTCAGCTCATTACGCTCTAAATATAAACAGCATCAGTGTTCCGGAAGGATCGATTTGAAATCGCCAATAACCCCCAAATTACAATTTCCTACTGTAAACTTATACAGATTACATTTGTATATAAGAAATTGAAATATTGAGAATATCACAAAAGTGATCATGAAAATTGTAAATTGGAGATTATTGGGACTTATCAGCTCGGTCCTCCGCAAACACTGATTCAGTTTATATTTAGAGGATAAGGAGTTGAAATGGTGGAATTCCAAAAAGGTGACCAAGAAAATTGTAATCGAAGATTATTGGCGATTATCAGCTCGGTCATTCCGCAAACACTGATTCAGTTTATATTTCGCGAAGAATGAGCTGTAATTTTGCGAATTAGACAAAAATGATCATAAAGTAACAAATGAGAGAATTTCACATTCTGCTAATTAGGCTTTAAATATAAACTGTTTAAGTGTTGCAGACGGATCAGGTTGATAAGCGCCAATAACCTCAGATTTACTATTTTCGCGACCCCACTTTTTGAATTCTGACATTTTCAGCTCATTACGCTCTAAATATAAACAGCATCAGTGTTCCGGAAGGATCGATTTGAAATCGCCAATAACCCCCAAATTACAATTTCCTACTGTAAACTTATACAGATTACATTTGTATATAAGAAATTGAAATATTGAGAATATCACAAAAGTGATCATGAAAATTGTAAATTGGAGATTATTGGGACTTATCAGCTCGGTCCTCCGCAAACACTGATTCAGTTTATATTTAGAGGATAAGGAGTTGAAATGGTGGAATTCCAAAAAGGTGACCAAGAAAATTGTAATCGAAGATTATTGGCGATTATCAGCTCGGTCATTCCGCAAACACTGATTCAGTTTATATTTCGCGAAGAATGAGCTGTAATTTTGCGAATTAGACAAAAATGATCATAAAGTAACAAATGAGAGAATTTCACATTCTGCTAATTAGGCTTTAAATATAAACTGTTTAAGTGTTGCAGACGGATCAGGTTGATAAGCGCCAATAACCTCAGATTTACTATTTTCGCGCCCCCACTTTTTGAATTCTGACATTTTCAGCTCATTACGCTCTAAATATAAACAGCATCAGTGTTCCGGAAGGATCGATTTGAAATCGCAATAACCCCCAAATTACAATTTCCTACTGTAAACTTATACAGATTACATTTGTATATAAGAAATTGAAATATTGAGAATATCACAAAAGTGATCATGAAAATTGTAAATTGGAGATTATTGGGACTTATCAGCTCGGTCCTCCGCAAACACTGATTCAGTTTATATTTAGAGGATAAGGAGTTGAAATGGTGGAATTCCAAAAAGGTGACCAAGAAAATTGTAATCGAAGATTATTGGCGATTATCAGCGCGGTCATTCCGCAAACACTGATTCAGTTTATATTTCGCGAAGAATGAGCTGTAATTTGCGAATTAGACAAAAATGATCATAAAGTAACAAATGAGAGAATTTCACATTCTGCTAATTAGGCTTTAAATATAAACTGTTTAAGTGTTGCAGACGGATCAGGTTGATAAGCGCCAATAACCTCAGATTTACTATTTTCGCGCCCCCACTTTTTGAATTCTGACATTTTCAGCTCATTACGCTCTAAATATAAACAGCATCAGTGTTCCGGAAGGATCGATTTGAAATCGCCAATAACCCCCAAATTACAATTTCCTACTGTAAACTTATACAGATTACATTTGTATATAAGAAATTGAAATATTGAGAATATCACAAAAGTGATCATGAAAATTGTAAATTGGAGATTATTGGGACTTATCAGCTCGGTCCTCCGCAAACACTGATTCAGTTTATATTTAGAGGATAAGGAGTTGAAATGGTGGAATTCCAAAAAGGTGACCAAGAAAATTGTAATCGAAGATTATTGGCGATTATCAGCTCGGTCATTCCGCAAACACTGATTCAGTTTATATTTCGCGAAGAATGAGCTGTAATTTTGCGAATTAGACAAAAATGATCATAAAGTAACAAATGAGAGAATTTCACATTCTGCTAATTAGGCTTTAAATATAAACTGTTTAAGTGTTGCAGACGGATCAGGTTGATAAGCGCCAATAACCTCAGATTTACTATTTTCGCGACCCCACTTTTTGAATTCTGACATTTTCAGCTCATTACGCTCTAAATATAAACAGCATCAGTGTTCCGGAAGGATCGATTTGAAATCGCCAATAACCCCCAAATTACAATTTCCTACTGTAAACTTATACAGATTACATTTGGATATAAGAAATTGAAATATTGAGAATATCACAAAAGTGATCATGAAAATTGTAAATTGGAGATTATTGGGACTTATCAGCTCGGTCCTCCGCAAACACTGATTCAGTTTATATTTAGAGGATAAGGAGTTGAAATGGTGGAATTCCAAAAAGGTGACCAAGAAAATTGTAATCAAAGATTATTGGCGATTATCAGCTCGGTCATTCCGCAAACACTGATTCAGTTTATATTTCGCGCAGAATGAGCTGTAATTTTGCGAATTAGACAAAAATGATCATAAAGTAACAAATGAGAGAATTTCACATTCTGCTAATTAGGCTTTAAATATAAACTGTTTAAGTGTTGCAGACGGATCAGGTTGATAAGCGCCAATAACCTCAGATTTACTATTTTCGCGACCCCACTTTTTGAATTCTGACATTTTCAGCTCATTACGCTCTAAATATAAACAGCATCAGTGTTCCGGAAGGATCGATTTGAAATCGCCAATAACCCCCAAATTACAATTTCCTACTGTAAACTTATACAGATTACATTTGGATATAAGAAATTGAAATATTGAGAATATCACAAAAGTGATCATGAAAATTGTAAATTGGAGATTATTGGGACTTATCAGCTCGGTCCTCCGCAAACACTGAATTCGGACATGTTCAACCGCTGGCAGAGCACAAAAGACGCGCCGGATGGAAATCTTTGGCAATGCCAATGGAACGGAAGCCGGTTCCGTTGAATTCGATCAGATTTTCTTCCCCACCCCGTTCTTTATCCTCCCCGCGGAGTGTCGCATTAAGCGAAAACATTTCAATCAATAACCCCAGTCCCAGACCTGCCCCTTCTCAAATCCCACACAATATGCATTCCCGAATTACTCCTAATGCCAATTCTCACTGCTACCCCCTGCAAATCCCTGTAACCCCAAACCCCTTCCATCTTCCTCACTCTATTACGCTTTATCCCTTTCCTATCCCTCAGATGACTAATCATTTCCTCCGACCATCCCAGTAATCCCATTGATGGCTCATTCATAAGTGCGACGCCTCTCCTCCCATTTGATGATGAGAATTACTGATATGATCAGCATTTTTTGCTTTCATTTCCCTGCCTTTTTTTCCCCCGTTTCCGATCGCCCTGAATGGTGCGCCGTTTAATCCCGCCCCCTTTTTTTTGCTTTACTCCCGCTTTTTCATCTTTTTTTTAATATACGCAATTCTTCGAGAAATAAAAAAAATCCCAAGCTGGGTAAATTTGCTCCAAGTGTCAATTAAAGGAATTCGGTCAAAATGAAAATCGGCCAAACTTTGATTATTTTCTTCACTAAAATAAAAGGGTAAATTATTCGAATTTGGTGCCGTTGCATTTCTCCTTTGGGAAGTCCCTCCCTATTTGTCTTTCCTTCCAATTTACCCCCTTTCCCAATCCAAATTCGACACAACGGCCGGGAATCTCCAAAAATGTCCTCCCATTATCGTTCCCAGATAAAACGGGTTTGCGAAGAAGCAGCCGATGTTCTCAGTGACCAAAAGATTTTTCAAATTCCCGCCCGACCCCAGGGCACCCCGGACAATGTTTTTTTCATCAGTGTTCAGACCCGACTTAAACCCCTAAACGATGAAATGGAGGATGTCAGCGAGGTTATAAGTGAATTGTCATGTGCTGCAGATAAATGGATGACTTTGCGGAGCAGCATGACTGGAGCAGAGAGAGCCGTTGACAACCC
>CP049705.1:4054887-4099691 GCA_004148225.2 Heterodera glycines | reverse complement strand
CGCCATGCGCCCGCCGCTGCCGCACAAAATAATGCGGCCGTGGCATAAATCGATGGAATGTGGGGATTGGGGAAAGGAGGGGAAAATGGGGAAAATGAGAGGAAAAAAGGGGGAGGGGAAAGGGGGGCGCAACGTCGAGACTCGAGAAACCCCCGCCCAACCCAACCCCAGAGGAAACTGGGGGAAAACTGGGGTGGCGTGCGGGGGGGAGACAACGTCGAGACCCGAGAAACCCCCGTCCAATTCCAACCCCAACACCACCACCTGTGGAGGGGGGGGGGGAGCAGAAATGTTTCTTGGCTCCTCAGCTGCTGCCCGACACGTCGACGTAAAACATCGAAAATGTTTTTTTGTTTTGTTTTTTGCGGGGGGGGGGGGGGTCCGTCCGTCTGTCCGTCCTTTCGTCCGTTTGTACGCTTTGTTTTCCCAGCACAATTCCCGACAGAAAGTTCAACAAATTAATCCTGAAACCCCAACATTTTTCCTCTGCTATTGATCATTCATTTTTTCCCCAATTTTTGGCTTTTCATTCACTGTCAAAATGCGCTTCATCTTTTCAAATGTTTCGGTGAATCATTTGACCCCCTTTTCCCTCCTTTTTCCCTTATCAAAATTTCCCCGTGAGTTTCTCCCCTTTTCCATTTTTTTCTCCCTACTTTACTATCATTTTATTTATCATTTTGCTTCTTTTATCTCACCTTCTTCAATTGCTTCTCCATTCCCAATTATTATTATTATTATTCCCCTGGCCCTCTGTCTTTCTTTCCTCTCCTAATTAGTCCTAATTAGGGTCCTCTTCACCCCTCCCCCGTTTCCCCGGTTCTTTCACTCTCTCTTTTTACTCCTTTCCGATCAGTTTCTGTCTCGTTCTCCACTACATATCCCCTTCCTAATTACCCTCTGATCCCAATCCCCGATCCTTTTCTGATCATTCCCGTCCCATTCCCGATTCTTCCCCCCCTTCCTTTCCTTCTGCTTTTGTCCCCGTTTCGTCCTCCTTTTTTCCTTTTTTTCTCATATTTTTTTGTTGTAACTTGTTTTTTGGTCGTCGCCATATTCAAAAGATAATCTCTCTTCCTTTTTTCTGTTTCTCTTCTCTTTTCTCTTCCCCCCCCCCCACTTTTATACAAATGCCTCACATTTTTCCATGTGAAATGATAAAAATGTTCAATTTTTGAGGCCCATTTAACTAAAAATGGCCGATTCCCCGTGCTGCTCGAATTACGCAACCGAACCGATGGATTTGTTCGAATTGGTCCGTCGATGTTGCGATTGTTTCGGTGTCCTCCCATAATAATAATAATAATTTAATTTGCATTTAAAAATTCAATTCTTTTCAGAGGGCGACCCGGCTGAGCCCGATCCCGACTTTCCCTGCTGGTTTTTCTCGGCCTCCGAATGGCTTTGCCCCGAATTGGCCGAATTAATGGCCATTTTCGTTTCGCTTTACCAGGCAATTGAAAATGGAAAAAATACTAATAATTAAAAATGATGTTTTTGCAGAATGATCCGCTCGGATATGGCCAAAAGGTTTGTTCGGCCGTCGGCTTTTGGATCCGTCGGCACCCGGCACATTTCGACGCCAACGCCCAATTGGGCCGACTGTTGGACCGATTGAAAGTCAAAATGAGCAAACGGTAAAACAATAACAAAGCCAAAATGGTTTAGAAATTGGCCGCCGCCGATGAAACGATTTCCCGGGCATTGGTCGACGAACTTTTGGACATTTCGGCGATGTACAAAATCTTAATTTTGAAAAATGAATTAAATGGCATTTTGTTTGGCATTCTGTCCGTCCAGTCCCTCCTATGCTTGGCTGCGCAATGTCTCTGTGCGAAACCCGGTCTCTCGCCACGTTTCGCTGTGTTTTGAACAGTGGAGCCCCGAAGACATTGCGACTTCGATGAGGTGAAAAAGTTGAGACTGCTCGAGAATTGAACGTTTCCGAGAGTCGAGAACCGAAAATTGGTGCCGAAAACTGAGAATCGTCCCCAAAAAACGAGACCGAGAATGGCACCAAGACTAAGACCACAAAAATCCATGAGATTTTCCAACCGATTAGCGACGTCGAGAATCTCGAGAATCCTCGAAAAACAAGACGAATGACAATTGAAAGCATTTTTTTTGGTTTAGTCACATTGATCACAAAGTGCTCAGCCGAGTCAACGTGAGTATTTTATGCAAAATATTAGCAAAATTTCGGCTTTTTCTCCCAATTAATGGCAAAGGTTTCCGAGTTGAAACGCTACGTCCGCGTGGGGAGACTTTGCCAACAAACGCCACTTTTGGAACGATCGATCGGAATTTTCAATGTAATTAAATATAATTAAAAATTTAAGTTTTCAAACTGTTTCCCCTTTAGTCCTTCTCCGGTTGGGTGCAATGCCAAGTGTTAAGCAAAGCGACGGCCAGCGAACGCGCTGAAATAATCACGAAATTTGTGCAAGTGGGCAGGGTACGGTAAAGGGAGTGGGGGTGGGTGGGATACTGTAGGTACACAGAAACAACAGTAACCAAGTGCCAGGCAACAAAATAATTCTGTTTATTTTTTAGCATCTTCGGCGCAACAATAATTTTAACACTTTGATGGCCGTAATAGTGAGTTTTTTTGATCATTTAATCCCATTTCTTCCATTTTTGGATTTTTCGTTCATTTTCATTCTGAACATACACTTTAATTACTCATTCTCAGTAAGTTTTCTGATCACTCATTCATTTTTCTATTCGGTAAATCATTTTTCTTTTTTCCCATCGATCGATCATACATTCTAATCACTTGTTTTCCATTTGACCACTCACCCATTTTCCATTCTGATCACTCGTTTTCCAGTTGATCACTCACCCATTTTCCATCTGATCATTCGTTTTCTCTTCTGATCACTCCTGCTGATCCTTCCCCTGTTGAGGGTGGCATTACGCATTCGAACGTGGCCCGCCTCCTCCTCACCCATTCCCTCCTCCCGCCCGACATTCTCGACGACCTTTCCGCCCTCACCAAATTGCTTTCCCATGCCAATAATTACGCCGCTTACCGTAAAACTTTGCGTTCGGTCGGTGGCCGCTTCAAAGTTCCGATAATGTGAAAAGAGGGACAGGGACTTTCTCCTTTTTTGAATTCCCATAACATACAGGGGAGTTCATCTGAAGGATTTGATCGCATTTTGGCACAGTGCCGGGTTGGAACAGTTCGAAAACTCGCGCCGAATGTCCGAAAAATGTTTGTTTACCCCCGAGGGCATTGCCATCGAATTTGTTTCATTGGTGCCGCACTTCCGCAGGCCTTTTCCAACTCTCGCAACTTTTGTCCCATTTTCTCGGCGTTTGTCGGACGGCCCACTGTTTCGGCGACGTCAACCTGGATCTGATCAACACACTCAAAGTGCTGTTCGACATCGCGTACGATGAGCGTGAGCTGTACCAACTGTCGCTGGAGCGCGAGCCGAAGACGGCATCTTCCGTCGCTGCCGCGCAGTCGGCGCCGAGCGGCGCGGCGGAGCCGCCGGCGGTGTTCGCTGATTGGGCGGCGGGCGTATGCGCACAGCCGGACCCGGACACGGTGGACAAGTCGGTGTTGGGACAATGCTTATTTGTTAGCGAGGGATTGGCTGACTGACCATGCTACCAATCAGTCAATCAATCCGAAGTGTGATCAGTCTGCTGATCAGACCCGGCACGATGGGGGAGGGGCCATGGCCAAACTTTGCAAAATTTATCATTTTTATGATAGAATTTTCATTATAGATTTCCGCCGTACCTCCTGCCAAAAAATGCAAAAATTTCCTATTCAGGCACATCGCCGCAATGGTCGACGCCGTGTTCAAACACTACGACAACGACCGGGACGGGTAGGAAGTCAAAAAAGAGAATGCATTGCTTGTTGTTCAGCTACATTTCGCGTGCCGAGTTCAAACAGTTCGCCTCCAATTTTCCCTTTCTCGACGCATTTGGCGAAATTGACTCGGACAGAGATGGCAAGCGAATTTATCGGCAATTAAATGACTGATCAGTCTCACATCATTCTTTTGATCAGGACTGATCAGTCGGGCAGAAATGTGCACGCATTTCCAACGGTTGAACAGACGAAAATGTCCGGCGGGCGCCGCGGAGGAGGAGGCGGACAGCAGCGTTTTGGTGGCCGGCCTGCGCCGCAACGGACTCGCGCACCAATGGACTGACGCTCAGTTTCTGGCACCCGCTGTTTGTGCCCATTGCAACAAATTGGTGAATTTTGAACTGTATCCGCCGGAATTACTCTCTGGGTTATTAGCCGGCATTCCGGGTTGTGTTCCCGCCTCATCATTTTGAATCGAGAATCCCGGTTTTGGTTTTAACGGGCACAATTTGGCCCAACGGTCATTTGGTCTGACCAAAAAGGACACTATTTCGGCGTGGACGCTTTTGGCACTTATTTTGATGATCACGCACTTTCAGCTTTGGATGCGGCATGGCGTGCGGTGCAAAATGTGCTCATGTTCGCTGCACGGACAGTGCAAAGCGGAGGCGGCGCTGAAATGCACGCGCCGGAGGCCGACGACTTCGGGCGGTTCGGCGAGTGCGCGCAGCGCATCCGAAAGTACGGCAGGTAAAAGAAGCAGCGAATGACGGAACCGATGCTAATCTATTTGATTTGCTCTGCTTTTAAGGCTCGATGGGCTGGTGGTTGGGCGCGTCACTCTCTCCGCGTTTCACTGCCATTGGCCCGGCGCCAAAAAAGACACCGGCGACAGTCGCAGAGCAACAAAAAGATGCCCATAATAATCAGACGCGGGTGGCAAATGGACATAACCGGTAAATACTTAGACTCATTCTGATAATAGCCTAATTAGTTGATTAATAATCGGGGCATTTCCCCCCTTTTCCTTTGCCAAGGCATGGCAAACGCCGCGGCGCGAGTAGTGCCGCGCGTCCCCACGCGCGCACGTCGTCCGCCTCTTCCGTCTCCGAGTGCTCGTCCCACCACAGCGCGAGCAACGCGCGGCTCAGCGGTGGGCTGTCTGTGGCGGCGGACGAGTCGCCGCCGTCGCTGACCAACGCCGCTTCCGCCTCCTCGCCCTCCTCTTCCTCGTCGTCGTATTTCCTCCTCGGCTCCTCCATTCGCTCGTCATTCCATCGATTGATCCGACGGACGCCGACCGTAAGGGGAAAAAGAGAGAAATGCCAAAACGAAAAATAAAACAATGCCTAAATTTGAAAGGTGTCCAAAGAAACGGTCTCAGAAGAAGGCGAAAGACAGCGAAGTGACGCACCAGCGGAAAGTGAAAAGTGAGCAAAAGCCAAGGGAAGGCGCACTTTTTAAGCACAATTCCAGGGAATGCCACCATTTGAGCAATTCGTCGGCCGCGAGTCGCCCCCCGCGGCGACGCACGACGACAGTCGGCGGAGCGGAGAGTGCGGCGGACGCGGGGCCGGCGACGCCCTCCTCGCCCGTCGACCATTACCACACGCGTGCGCCGAGCTTAGCCAGCGAAGAAGTGTTTGAGGAGGGCTGACATGGACAGCGAGTAACCTGCTGCTGCTGGGGATTGATCTAATCTGATCAGAGCGGTGGTGATCCATCCGATGGGAATGTTCGTTCAACTGATCTTGGGACTTTTGTTCCCGTCTGAATCGTAACTTTTGCACCGGTATTTGTACTTTTCGGTTACCTTCTTTCTGTAGCAGGTGGTTGTAGCGGGTCGCTCCATGTGCGCCATGAGTTGTTTTTCCTTGGGCTTATCCGACTCGAGAGTCTCGACCCGGTGCAACCCCCGCCCCTCCCTCCCCCCCCAAAAAAAAATGAGTCTGCTCATGCTTTTCCCGCTTTGCCAGTGCATTTATTGTTTTGTTTGTTTGTTGTTTTCCCTTCATTCTCTGCTGCTTTTCTGACTTTCCGATAGAATTACTATTATTTTATTATTTATTTATTCATTTTCTATTTTTATTTTGTATTTTCAAAATGTTGTAAATAAACGTCGATTGTGTAAAAATACATTTCTCCAATCATTCGTTGTTGAGCTACATTTAAGCATATTAATGGTCAAAAAAGATTTGTGGTCCAAAAAGCATTTTTAAAAACATGCGCAACACCCGATTTAATTTATCCAAGCTTGCAAAAATTAAATGTCATGATTATAAAGTCTAAATTTGCAAATAGCTAAGGCCGAGTCAAAACAATCAAAAATCAGAAATAAGCACATTGTTTAAATCTCGAAGAGCCGACCTCTCAAATAAGCACGCCGTTGCGATCTCTGATATTTCGTTTATTTTAAAATTCCCAGTCAATAATTTGACGCCGCTTAAATCTGAACCGTGAGCTCAAAAAGTGGGTTTCGATGCCTTTGTCCGTAATGAATTCGAACGAATTTGGCATTGTCATTCATTACCCATTTTCTTTTGTTCGTCCGTGCCATTCTTTCCAATTTCTCTGTCCGCTTTTTGTCTCCCCTTTTTTGCTTCCTCTCTTTTCTGTTGCCTTTTCTCGTCTCCTCCGTTTTCCTTATCCATTTATTCTTTCCCATCCCTCTTTCCTACACACTTTTTCTTCATAATTAGTCTGTCTGTCTCTCCCCCGGGGGGATTTTCCCATTGCTTTTCCAATGTCTTTCTCCCCCATGGGGTTTCCCTATTTCAGCGCGCGAGCGTAAGCGTACCCAATAGAGATCGACCTGGACCTGGATCCAGGCCTGGATTTTTCCTGGATCCAGGTCCAGGTCCAGGCCATTTTTCGGCAACCTGGATTTTCCTGGATTTTTGTCCAGGAAATCCAGGTCCAGGTCCAATGTGAAAAAAAAATCCAGGTCCAGGTCCAGGCAAAACACGAAAAACCCTGGATTTTCCTGGGCAAAATTTTAGAATTTATTTTTTCAAGTGACCGATGTTTTTTCAAGTTTTAAAAACAGATTAAATAAATTTAACAACACATTATTATTATTAATTAGATATTTTTAGAGGTTTATAAGCAATTAATTGATTTTTTCAAACTTTTTTTTGATTTTTAAAATGAGTTTCAAAAAATCCAGGTCCAGGCCTGTATCGAGGTCTCGAGGAGCCTGGATTCCGGGCAACGGACAGAAGCTTTGTTCGTCCGCGCGAATGGCGCTCAAATTGCTTGGCATATTAATATTTGTTCAATGCTTTACCTTAGCCAGTCGAAAATCAATTGGTCGGGGATTTATTTTATAAATTTCCAATTTCTTTGGTCTCTAACTCTTTTGGATCGTGGCCAATTTGCTCTCTCCTCTCTCTCTTTGTCGGGAAGCGTACGCCCAAAAGAAAGTGAATCGGAGAGACATTTGCTTTTTCGTCGCAAAAATTTGCAATAAAATTAAAATTTCATTTTTCAGTTTCAAAATTTAAACACCTGCTGTATTGTGTATAATACGCCGAGTACGTTATGTAATTGTTGGGTAAATGTTGTTTTTGTTCTAATTTTTCTTGTAGCGCCATCCATTAAAACCCAATTTAATTTTCAATCAATTAAACTCAAAGGTTTTTTTAACCGCGCCTAATTGTTTACGACAATTTTTTGTCAAATAGACAATGTGCTTCGTATATAAAATTGGTGCGATAGACGGAGAGAATGAGAAAGAGGGGGCGGGGGAGAGTTTTGCGTCGTCCGTCCGTCCATCGGCGGCCCTTTCCTTTTGCTGCTTTTCCTTTTCTCTTTTGCCGAATGCTTGTTGGTTTTTCTGTTTTATACTGCCGACAATGGGCGAGAGAGAAGAGGGAACGGGGCCAAATACACAAATAAAACGAAAAGGGCAAAGGAAACGAACGAACGCACAATTCAATCAGCAAAAAGAGGACAAATAAATACCTAAAATCAAACGATTGTTTTGGATTATTTTCCCAAAAATATTTTCCTTAAACTCTTGAACATTTCCCGCCCAATTTACTCTACTCATTTGCCCGTTATCATTTCATTTGGGAGTGATCTCTCGTCGTCCATTCCCACCCAACTCATTCAACAATCGCCACTTCTCTTCTCTTCCCTTCCCTTCCCTTCCTTTCACTTCCCTTCCCTTCCTTTCACTTCCCTTCCCTTCCCTTTTCCCCACTTTTTTTGTCCCTCCCTCGCCCATTCTCTCCCTTTTCACTTGTCATCCCCCGTCTTCTCAGCAGACAGACAACCTTCAGACTTTTTTACTGCTGTTAGTGGACTTTCCGCGACCTTTTCTTTGTTCCTCTTCTCATTTAGTGCTTTATGCAGCCAATAAATTATTACGAAGAATTTAAACGTCCTTTTTAATGATAATTACACAATCAATCCTTTTTTCTCAAGCGCCAGTCTCGAACAATCGAGAGAAACGGGCAAGTCTTTATCAACTCAGTCTGGCCACTTCCGTCAGCGGATTGTGAGCCAATTTTTCTTAGATGACCAAAATTATAAATTAATTGTTGGAAAGCCATTCATATGAATATTATTAACACTCCAGAGGAAAGAAAGCTTTCGAAATCTTTGTTTTTTAGGTCTTGAAATAATGTCATTTCTTATTTTATTACATATCTCTAAAAAAACATTTAACTTATTTGACGTGGAATTGGAAGCTTTGACCTCTGTTTAGGAATTTAATCCAAGAAAAAGACTTTGTAGTGTTTTTGAATGCAATGGCATTTGTTTATTACGCAAATTATTTTTTTGCATTTTTTTTCGTTTTTTACCGTCCATGCTTAAATTAAAAAAGGCATTTTCCTGAAACTGATCCCTAATTATGTTTTTTGAATTGATTCAGTTCACAGTTTACACGTCGCGTGTAGCATCTCCACCTAAAGAAACCAAAATAAAAACCAAACGTTTGTGTCCGGAAACTATTTTAGTTAATATGTACAAATAGATCAATTGCCATCATAAAAAGAAAAGCCAGTTTTATTACGTCATAAAATCGCAACGCAAATATTTGTGTGTCGAGTAATGATGAAAATGAATGTCCGATAACTAAGCAACATTTTCAATTTGTTTTACCCCTCTCATTTAACAAATGATCGGGAAAGTGGTTTTTGTTTGTACAAAAATTTTGAAATTTTTCATTGGTTTTTTAGACAGATTATTTAACCGCGTTATCCACCGGATTTAAAGGACTAAATCGAAATATTTGATTATTTGAATCTCCATCCAACGAGGCCAACGATGGCGGACCAATGGCAGGAATATTTGGCGAGGGATCAATCGGCTGATGAAACATTCCATGCTTCTGTCGAAACAGCTGACAATGGGCAGCAGCAACAGCAGGCGAACAACGTCGCCAACAACAACGGTTCGCAGCGTGTCGCACAAACAAACGGCGTCGGTTTGCCAAACGGCGGGGACGACGGAGCGCTGCGTTTTGTGCCGGAAAGGACGCGGATAAAGTCGCGGATGAACGATGAAACGGACGAATGGGCGGAAAGAGAGGAAATGATGGCACAGGAAGACCAAATGATGATGCTCAAAGATCCGAAACACAAAGTGGGCAAAAAAGGAAGGCAATCTGTCGCTTTCATTTTGGACTGACATTGATTTTCCCGGTATTTTGTTCCCAGGATTCTCTGCTGTCGCGGCTGGACACCTTCCGCCGTAACCGTGCCTTCTGTGACGTTGTGCTGTTCGTCGACGGACGTGAACTGTTGGCCCACAAGGCGGTGTTGGCCGCCATTTCCCCGCCTCTCTTCGACCTTTTCCACAGCAACAGCGCCTCCATTCCCATTGATGAGGAAAATGAAGTGAGTGAGTTTGGTGGGTCGGTCTGAGGTGGGAGGGAGGGGGGGGGGTCGTCGTGGAGTGTGGTCGTAACGAAGAGGGAAAATTTCCTTAGCGAAACATACAAAATTCAAAAAAATTTTCCCGGCGGCGCCTACGCAAAAAAAAAGTGTGGCTGAATAGAAAAAAAAGAGGTCGTCGGCTAAAGAAACTTTTGGACCTTCGTATGAAAAATCGGTCCCGAGACACCCCCTTGTCCCAATCGTCCGTCGTATGGCGCTTGGGCTGAGACACCCCTTGTACATGTATGAATGACACACAATTAATCGGAAACAGTCCTAATTGGTTCTAATTAAGCACACCCTTCTGCCGGACCAAGCCCTCGAATTGGCCAAGGCCGCTTCTCAAGTGGCGACAGCGAACGCAAATCGCAATCAGCGAACGGCACAACAACAGCAACAACAACAACAGCTGCAAACACCCACTCAAAATGGTGGGGACACTTCCTCCTCTTCCACGTCTTCCGTTGTCAGTGAGCGAAGGACATCACAAATGGTTTATTTCGAATTTCCCGAGGTAAATAATTCATTTATTTAAAATCCAGAAACAATTTGAGATTAAATGATCCCCTTTCAGGCTGATTTTGACAGTTTGGAAGCACTCGTTGAGTTTGCGTACACCGCCCGACTTCGAATTGGAAGTCGCCGGGTAAAGGAGCTTTACCGGGTAAGGAGTGTTTTTGTTGTGCTTTTTTGTTTTCCGTTTGATTCACCATTTTGATTGACGTCCTCAATCAATCAATAATCAATCAATCGATCGATTGGTCAGACTGCCTTTGCTCTCCAAGTGTCCTCGGTGGCTCAGGCGTGTGCCCATTGGCTAGCCGAACACCTCACCATCAGCAACTGCATCGGTCTTAGCAAAAAAGCAAATCTCTTTCTTAAACGGTTCAATTCGCATATGCACAGGGGCCACTTTTCCGTTCCCCTCCATTTCTCATAAAGGGGGGGGGGAGTATAGAAAGGGTTGAAGAACACAAAATTTTGTCACTGTTTTTGCAAATTTTTTTCCTTGTGCATGTGTGATTTAAGTTCTTCCAGTGTTTCTGACAAATCCAAAATTTCCAAAAATTATTCTGCAAATCTGTTTCCCGATTTTTTTTCATAAGAAAGTACAATTGAAACACCGGTTCATTCCTCTTTCTTGGGACCTTAAAATTCTTATCTCATCAGTTTTTACTGGATCAAGTTGATAATTTTTTGCTCCATAATGCAATTAAATTTTATTACCTACAGTATAGTTTTTCTGTCTTGCACTGTTCTTTGGTCTTTTGTCCCTTTTTTAATTCCATTATTTTGTGGGTCCTTTGGTGACTCATTCTCTCCATTATCAATTTATCACTGATTCGTTTGTTTTTTGTTATCTGATCATTTAAGGTATTCATCGTCAAGCCAACCTCAACAAAGACGCTTTTCTGTTGAGCCGAGTGAACACTTTCATCCGTGACAATTTCGAGGCGGTGGTCGGCGATAGTTCGGAGTTTGCGCAATTGCCGTGTATCAAAAGTCGGATTATCGTTTCGGCCTCCGACGGGGGAAGAGAATTTGGTGAATTTTGATTCGAAATTCTAATGACACATTGATTTGCTCTTAATTACGATAAGTAATTATTGTGTCTATTTGCATTTGCAGCAGCACAAAGTGACCAATCGCACCTCAAAGCGCCCCTTCTCCCCTCGGGGGATGAACTCGCCCTGCGCTGTCTTCGCTATTTCCAGCACAGCGCACTCCGCGCAGCGGGCGAACGCGTCGATGCGCACATCGAATCACTGGCGGAGAAAACGCACCTTTTGGTGACCAACTCGGAGGAGCAGCACAAACCACTGGCGAACAACAATGGGGGCGCAAGCAGTGCGGCGCCGACGATGGCAAACAATGGCAATGGGCAGCAGCACAACAACGGACGACTGCAGGACGCCAACGAATTGGACGAGAAAGTGCTGTGGGGGGGGGAATGTGGGATTTGCAGGAACACATTAAAACAAAACACGACATGATGTTACAAAACTCCGACAAAAAACTTTCATTTCATTGGAAATCCATGGTAAATTCGGTTTCAGAGTATGTTGGGATCGTGTGACCTCGTCAGGGACTACAAACGGAGCGCGAGCATAGCAGCGAGCGGGAAAAAGTCCTTTATTGTAGCATCATCAATACCGAATTTGGATTTTTCCTATTTGTTAGGCTTTTGTCGAGCAAAACCGACCAACAGTCGTCGCTTCACGTGATGGGTGCCACCCCAATTAAGCTGAACGGTGCCGACATGGGAAGACTTTCGACCAAGGATGCCATTAAATTCGCTTCATGGTGATAAAAAAGTGCGAAAATATTTTCTTACTAATTTCCAATCAGTGAGTCGCTATGTTCGGTGGGCAGTTGCTGCTCCAACGGAAGCATTCCGTCCGAAGGCATTGCCGTAAACGGCGATTCGCTCGCCGCCGTCAATTCCATCGCCTGTCGTCAGATAATTTGTGTACTGCCCACTGCTCCCGGCTTCTGGGTTTGTCTGGCCCTGCTCTTCCACCGGTTGATCCGCATCAGCATCCATCTCAGCGAGGACGAGGAACTAATCCGAAGGCATCGCGAAGATAGAGAAATAATTTTGCATTCACTCCCTTTTCAGCAGTCGTACAAGTTCAGTCGCGAGCAGTACAGATGGGATTGGTGCCGAGTCGGACGGTTCGGTCACCTCAACCGACGACCATGGCTCCACCGACGGCACTGTTGATGGCCGACGCGCAGTTCTACCTGCGCTTGGCGAAGCACGTTGTGCCATTGGAGCAGCCTTTTTGGACGGAAAAATCCTGATTTCGGGCGGATACGACCGAAATCTTTGCTTACGAACATCGGAGGAATTAGACATTTGTGGCGGAGCGGAAGAGTGGCGACAGTTGGCACCGATGTGTTGCGAAAGGGCACGTTTTGACGCGGCGGTGGTCAACGGAAAAGTCTGGGGGAATCACACAAATAATAAAAAGAAAATGTGAAATCGCAGGTGTTCGCAGTGTGTGGCTCCAACGGGAACAACGACCTTTCCTCCTGCGAATGTTTTGACCCGACGACGGGACGATGGAACGAAGTGTGTCCGTTGGAGCCGGCAAGAAGCCACAACGGTAAGGAAGGAGGAGGAGACGGGGACGGCATTTTGGCAAAATGGGCACCACGAGTTCAGGTTGTGCTTCCCTCAGCGGACTGCTCTATTGCATTGGCGGCTCCACTGATCACGCAACTTTGGGCGATTGCAGGTGCTACGACCCGGCGACAAACGAATGGCGAGAGATCGCACCGCTAAAGGCACAACGGTCACAGGTGGGCATAAAAAATTTAATGAATTTTTCGTAAAAAATTTTTAATGATGGGGGGGGTGCTGATCCGTGGGGAAAGGGCGGGGGAAACCAGTGTATCATACTACCACAGGCTGGCTGCACGGCGTGGCGTGGTTTGGTCGTGTGCGTTGGCGGCTGCGACAAGTGGAACTGTTTGGACTCGGTGGAGGCGTACGACCCGCAAATGGACCAATGGCATCACCTTGCGCGTCTCCGTACGCCTCGTCGCGGCTGTGCGGTCGCTGTGCTCGGCAATTCGTTGTTTGCTATTGGCGGTCACGATGGTCACAACGTGCTGGCCACCGTCGAAGTTTTGGACTCGCCAAACGCACAGTGGCGCCCTGGCCCATCTATGCAGCAGAGCGCTCGTGTTCACCACCACGCGATTTCCGCCTCGGGCATTGGCATTTTTGTCGTCGGCGGATTTGACGGCACACATTTTTTGGCCAGCATGGAAGTAATGGAGAGCGAGGAGAGTGGTGAGACGGATGTTTAAATGTGGAAACAAATTCTAATTTAAAATTTTAAAGGTTGGCATTTTTCGCTTGACGACCGGAAGGTGGAAGTGGATCCGACACTTACTCTAATTAGCGGGTCTGACAGAAGCGAGACGGCGGACGATGAGCCCGAAACTGCCAGCACGACGCCGACCCCGCGAGGATGAAAAAAACGAAAATTTCCGCTAGGATTGCATTGTTTGTGTTTGTTGGATTGTACGTTATGCCAATCATTCAACGGAGAATGGTTTCTGATCTTCCGGGTTTTGCTTTCTTCAGTTATCTTTTATTTACCTCTAAATTAAATTTATAGTATAAGATCCGACTCTTTCCCTTTAACTGGCATTTGACGAATGAAATGACAGCTTGAATTTCATCACCGTCCTATTGTTAATCATATTATTTAGCCCAAGGCAACTGTTTCGATGAAACATTTATGAAAAATAAATAATGTAAATAAAATACAAAACAATGAGAAATAGGAGCTAAACAAATTGCATCTCAACAAATGAACTGGCGGTTGTCATATTAAGGGGTGGGTGAAACACTTGCCGTTCCTCAACAGATAAAATTAAATTGGGAACCAATTTCAGACATTTTACACAGTCAAACCCCGCAAAACGGCCTGCTATAAATTCTTTTAGGGTATTTCTTAACTAGCGGCTCTCCAAAAATGTTTCTTGTTCCTTAGCAACTCATTATTATTCTTCCTCCGTTGTCGTCTTCACCCGTCGCATTTGGTCGCCTTCGTTATCTGCTCGCTGACTTCGTTCAGTTCGCGTTTCAGTTGTCCAATCGGCGCCTCCATTTGGCGCACTCGGCTCAGCAATTCCTTGCGTTGTTCCATCTCCGCGTTAGGGGCCGTCTTCTGCAGTTGGCCCAGCAACAGTCGCTGCTCCTCCAAATGGTGCTGCAATGCTTGCGACTTTTGCCTGTGCCGCTCGCGCAACAAATGCAGTCGTTGTTTAACGGACTCTGAAGGGACGGCAAAGCTTTTTTTGTATAATTAGTGTGACCAAATATCGCTTTTTCAACTCACCTCTGTCTCCCAACGGCACATTTTGCTGTTGGATGGCAAATTGCATTTTGTTTCCGCCCGTGTACACTTTGGACACCGACCCGCGGCTCACTTGGTAGCGATAGGCATGCCCCTGCAAGAATTTGACAATCTTTTTCTGTTAGTGTTACTGAACCACTTACAACCGGCGGTGGCACATAGCCTTGGGAGTACGGATGCGAACGGGGACGGAGTTGGGGATTTTGGTGGTGGTATTGGTACTGCTGCTGGACAATCCTACGCAAAATGGAATACTTCAATATTACGAGCCTCTTCCCTTTTTAAAAACCTATTTTTCGTTGCATTTTTTTTAATTTTGGATTTCAGAGGAGGCTTTAGCCCCCTTCAGCCCCCCCCCCTTTGGGTACCCCATTCATTTTATACATTGTGGCCGGTGCTGCTTGGATTGTGGTGGTGGGCGCAACTGTCGCGTGCGGTCGCTGCTGTAGCGGTGGTTGCGCTCCTTCAGCAGAGGCGGAGGACGAAGTGCAAGTGCCGGAGACAGTGTTGACGCCGTCGTCACCAATGACGGTGGGCGAGCCTAGGGAAGTGCCGGTGCCACTGACGCTGTTCGACTGCTGCTGCTTTTCAGAAGGACCGCTGCCACCTCCGGTGAGCAGCATCAACTGTTTGTAAGTGACAGCGGGCAGAAGAGCCGCGTCGCTGGGCGAGATCAGTCCCGACTCGGAGGACAGGGAAAAGTCCAACGGATTGTACAACAGAGGACGACTCATCGCTAAAGGGGAAATGAATGAATGCATCAGGAAAGATGTGGCAACAATAAATTTGATGGAATAATTGTAATTTTAATACACTGACCAGCGGTTGGTGGCAATTCTCTTTCCAACGCAATCTTTCGCAATCGCTGTGCGTCTGCAAGTACGGCGTCAATTTCAGCTTCTCAAAAGGACAGAAAATAAGCAGATAAAGGTGTTAAAGAACAATTCAAATTTGGGCACTTAAATACTCTTCACACCCACCGTCGTCGGTGCTGCTCATGTCATCAATTTCGATGCGCCCGTCCCAGATTGGTGCCGAAGTTGTCAACGCGGAGGCATGCGATGTCCAATTGCGCTTGAAGTGGACGGTCGTCCTTTCAGCCGTTTCAGTGCCCTCTCTTTCGGCATGGACAACAATAATGCGCTGATCCTCGCCCTTTTGTTTTGCCTCGGCTTCTCTTTGAAGAACACTTTCTGCTGCCGCTTCTTTTCGATGGTCAGTGGGTGGCGTTGGAGAAATTTGCTAAAGGCAAAATAACAATGCCAAAATAATTAATTCGAATTTTGGCACTTCGTCTGATCCCCGACTGACCCTTTCCTTCTCCACGTGCTCATCCCCCTTCTTTTTCTCCTCTTCTGCACGACTTTCTCTCACTGTTTGCCCCCCACTGATATGCTCTTTCACCAATTCCAAGCCGAATTTTGGCGGCCGTTTAATTTCGCATTTTTGTCTCGTCTTTCTGCTCATGTCGATGGTCAGCACTTCCTCCTCCTCCTCTGCTTCTTCTCCCTCCTCCTTCTCCTCTCGTTGTTTCTCTTCTTTCTGTTGTTGCTTTTCCTTGTCCCTCTTTTCAACTCCTTTCGTTCCCTCATTTCCAATTCGTTCATCACTTCCTTCTCCTCCTCCTTCTCCGTCGTGCTTTTTCTCCTCTTCCGTTTCAATTCGCGGCCGTTTTCTCGCGGCTCCGTCTGCGTTTTCTGCTCGACCAAATGCAATGTTTGTCGACTCAAGCTGATAAAAGCATGGCATTAAAGTGGAATTACAGCAGGTGCCAACCCCTCCCTACCATTTCCGCTGAGATTCGCTTCGGTCTTTTCCCTATTCCCTCTGCGTCTTCTCCCTCCGTTCTCTGCCGTTTCGTCTCTTTGATCGCCCGCTGAAAGAGTGAAACGCCCGTCTGTTGTTGTTGCGAAACAACTGCAAATGTTCGCCGTTGTGTCGTCGGTCGTTTTATCGTCGGTTCAATTGCTGTCATTTGGCCTTCGCCCTCTTCAGTGTCCGCGGCAGGGGGAGACGACACAGTCACCATGCGAATCTAAAACAAATAATCAAAAAAGTTATTCGTTTTGCGCCCATTGGTCGACCTGCGGTCGCACCACAACGGTTGCCTTTGGCTGTGTTGTCTTTTGGGGTGTGTTGGTCGCACTGCTTGCGGTCGTCGTAGTCGTTGCCGCGACTGTCTGCTGCTGTTGTTGAATTGCTCGCTGGAAAATCAATGAGCCGCCGCCGTAAATGACGCGTCGGCGTGGCACTTTTGCGGTGGTCTCGTCCATCGCTGGCTTATTGTTGGACGGGTCATTCCTCGACGGAGGCGAAAGTGCTGTCCGAATCACCTAAAATGAAGAATGGAATGCAAATAGTTACAACAGTTTGAATATATTTACCTGCTGTTGTTTTCTCGGCACGACTTCCTCCCCCGTCGGCTTTTGCTCCTCCCTCGGCCGTCGTTCTCCGTTTTTGGCCGTTCCGACGGCTGCGATGTCCAATTGGTTGACAATTTTCTTATGACTTTTTGGTGCTGCCGTCTCTACGGGCACAACGCCGCCGCTAAGCATTATTTTTGGTGATGCGACCGACAGACGGAGCGGGGAAGAAGACGGAAGCGGGGGAGAGGGCGGCGGGGATGGGGAACGGGCGACGGCACGGACGCGGGGATGCGTGGTGGGCACAAATTGGACAGGCACAGAGACGACGGAACGAAGTGCTGGCGGACCTTTGCTGGGCAAAACGACGGATTTGCGATCGGCGGCAGGGGAAATCTGTGGAAAAATGGAAACATTGGTAAAGTGATAAAATAAACTTTCAAAATTGTCATAAAAGAAATAATGCGAATAAGGTTGATTTTCATAAAAGCCATTTTCCTTATTCCATGCGAATAACTTTTAGACTAATGAAGTGTTTAATTACCAGTGTATTTGAATTATATCATATTTTGCTCATAAATTACCGTAAAATGCTTTTATTGGTGACACTTTTTTTTGCTTATCTTTCCCAAATTGTTTCCGTTTTTCCGTCTCTTTTCTTCCAATTTGTGTCCCTTTCATTGCATTTTTCGGTTGTTTTTTCATTTCAATTTTGCCATTTTTCTGATTATTTTAATTTATTTTCCTCAACCCCTCCGTTTTTTTTAATATTTACGCTGCGTTCGCCGTGTGTCTTTGGTGGCAACGGATGCGTTCGTCGCGGTGGCGTCCGTTTAGCGTCTCCGCTTTTGCCGTTACGTGACGGTGAGCGAGCGCGCGACGGGGAAGGATTTTTGGCGGGAGGAAAAGCATCGCGATGGACAGGCGGCGGGGAAGGCAGGCGTTTTTTGGTGTGAGACGGACGTCGCTTGTGTTGCGAATCGGCGGACGACGAACTGATGACTTTGGCTCTGTCAGAGGAGGGCTTTTCAGATTCCCTGGAAAATATAATGTTAAATGTGTTTTTTTCTAGAGTAAAAGGTTTTTATGCACAATTTTCCGTAAATTTATTGAATACAAAGAGCTCCAATATTTCTATTATGAGGCGCCCGGAAAATGTTTTGGGCAATCTTTCGGTTCATTGGTCCCGAATTTTTTTTTAATAAAATTCTGGAAACAAATTTCTAACAATAAGACTAATTTGAGCCGCTGAGTAGAATATGACCATCTTTTCGACCAATTTCGAATCCCGAACCCGAATTCGAACATTTTTTAAAAAATTCAAAAATTTCAATTTCATCAAATACGCCTAGATGTACGGCATATATTTGGCAATAGTTCAACGGAAAAAAGACACTGGCATTACTTGATAAATATTGGATCATGTTTCAGAATTTACCTTTCAATGCTTATTGTTGGGCATATTTGGTGAAATTGAAATTTTTTCAAATGTTCGAATTCGGGATTCAAAATTGGTCGAAAAGGTGGTCATATTCGTACTCAGCGGCTCAAATTAGTCTTATTGTTAGAAATTTGTTTCCAGAATTTTATTAAAAAAAAATTCGGGACCAATGAACCGAAAGATTGCCATGTTTTGGATCGGAAAGAATTCTTTATTGATGAGACGTTTGCCCCTATTTCACCTCGTCCGTTCCCGTCTGTCGTGTTTTGTCGGCTTTTCCTCCATCGATGACACTTTCTCCGCCGCTTTTCCCTCTCCGTCCCCTTTGTCTTTGTCCATCGTCCGTTTCTTCTCTTTGTCCGTTGCCCATTCGGTCGAGCTTTGTTTCTGCGGTTGTTGTGTCGACGCTGAACTTGTTGTAGTGGCATTTTTGACCTTTTGGAAGAAGCCGAAGAGCCTAAAAGAGGGAAAATGAATGACTTAAAAAGCCGTGAAAAAAGAGTAATTTTGCTGACAAACCATTCAACAAAGTCAGGCGTTTTGTCGCCCAAGAACAGTTTCAGGTCGGACTTCATTCGAGCTTTGTCCTTTTTGTTCCCGACCATAATCATCACATAGTCGGGCAATTCGTCATCCACGTCAATGCCAAACTCCTCAATTTTGGCACGTACGGCAGCCTAAAGAAATGATCAGATGTAACGCAGACAAAAAACACAGTTATAAAAGTTCAACAAACCCGCAACTTTCGCGTGAACTCAGAATTATGAGGTACCATTTTGCTGTCAGAAGGAAATACCAAGTTTATGCAAGTCCAATCATAAAATTTGCTATTGGATTCTAAAAAATCAATTGCAAATTTTCGTTACTTAATTAGGAGTTATCAATTTTGCTATAAATTTGCCTTTTCGGCGTGAAAAAACGAAGCAAATTAAAATACAGCCCTAGATGGAAATTTTCTTTATCTATGTACCATTTTAGAGAGAGAGTAAGATTAGGATAGAGAGAGAGAGAGAGAGAGAGAGAATAAGAAAATGTTTTTTTCTTTCTTTCCTTTGCTTTTTTTTCTTCCCATGGTATACTGACTTGGCCATTTTAAGTACCACAAAATCAAAATTCCTTCTCTTCTGAACTGTTTTTTTACATTAAAATAGAGACACTAATTTTCGGTTCCCGTGAACCCATCAAACTGAACCGCAAATTTCACTTAGAGAAATTTTTTCCGGACTCGTATTGAAATCTAAAATTAAAAATTTCAGGGTCTTATTTATTAATTATAATTTTTATGGAAAATCAGGGCACTTCAACCGCTTCTTTATCCTCAACATCCGAAGCATCTCCAGAAAATGTTTCAGAGCTTTGCAAGGTATTTTTTAATTTATGCTTCATTGTTGAAACCTAAATTCATTCTTTGAAGAAGCTCCATGTAGCAACTGCAAATTTGGTTCGTCAGTCAAACAAATTGCCAATGTTAGGCGATGGCCACGAATTGTACTCATCCTTTGCTGATTATGCAGAATTTATGCGAGTCCAACGCAACCGGGCCATCATTATGTGCTAATTTCTAATTTTCCAAGCAATTTATTTTCGTTTTTATATTGGTAGGCTTCGAAGACTCACAAATTACCAATGTCGTCTGAATGAGTCCGTTTTGAATGATGGCATGGGCCCATTGATTGGCTTTTGTGATGCGTTCGTCGACCGTGCCGTTCGTTTTAGGTCATTTGAAGGCTAAAATCCCATTTATTTGTAGGCCATTGCATTGGATGAGCATCAGCGATCATTGACCCGCGATCGGATTAAAGCCCGGCAAATTTCGTTGGGCGCTGAACCAATTCTTAGAAGCGCCACTTCCACCATTGTTGCGAGCGCTTCGAATTCACAAATTGTAAAGTCAGGCTCAGCTGCGGACGCGTACAGCCGAAATGCGCACGGAGGCGGCGCTTTCCGTGACGGCGGTGGTCGTTTTGCGGTGTTTTCTACGCACAGCGAAATGATGACGGAAAACACAGCCAAAAAGGGAGTTGAAAATGCAACGATGACTAACGCGACCGCTGCTGTGGTTGGCCTGGCAAAGACAATTTTGGTACGTAATTATAAGGGATTGACCCATTAAACAAATTGTAAATTAGGTAAATCGTGATTTTATGCACAGGTTACATGCTATTATGGCTAAAAAGAAAATGTCACTTTTGTCACCAGTCAAATTCAACTCAAAAAGAGCGAATGGGAAGAATAATAACACATTTTGAAATTACTTTAGAAACCTCAACGAGCTTTTCGCGAACTGATCAACAATTGCGATTTGCCTTTCGTTCCCAAATTGCGCTTCAAACACAACGCCAACAATGGGACAGCAAAAGCCGTGGGAAGCAGAAGCAGTGTTGGCAAAGGCAAAATGCGACTGATGTTAGCAGGAGGGGACGAAGCGATGGAGGAAAATGGACGAATGGAGGAAAGCGCGGGGAAAGGGATGGCGAGGGAATGGCCGAGCGATGCGCAAGCGGACGAAGGCGGACGGATGTCGCTGGGCAATGGGGCGACTGCGGAAGACGAAGCGGCGGAGGAGCATCCGTACGCTGAGGAATTGGCACAATTCGAACCGACCGAACACAGTCAAATGATGGCACTGCCCGAAACTGTCAAAGTCAGTGTTTTTCACTTGTATACATTTATGCAATTGTTTTTTCTCTTTAAGAAACCGACTCCATTGGAGAGTTCTCCGCCAATTTGGGTCCGTCAGTTAAAGGACTTGGAGGCATTGATCGACACACTAAACGAAGTTCACGAGTTTTCCTTTGATGTCGAGGTTTGAATAATCCCCCCTTCCTCTGAAATTGCCAATTTTGTTTCAGCACCATTCGTTCCGCTCTTTTCTCGGCCTCTCCTGTCTCCTGCAAATCTCCACTCGTTCCGCCGATTACCTCGTCGATCCCTTCCCTTTATGGCCGCACTTGCATTTGCTCAACGAACCATTCACAAACCCAAACATTGTCAAAGTATGTGCCATTATTTTATTTTTTGATGAATTATTCCTTCTTCCTCATTGTTAGGTGGCTTTTTCTGCTGATTCCGATGTGCTTTGGCTCCAACGCGACTTCGGCATTTACTTGGTCGGTCTTTTTGACTGTCGCCTCGGTTCGGCATGGCTTCGCAGCAACGCAACCGACAGAAACAATGGCATGGACAGTGGTGGCGGGAGCTTGGCCCAAATGTTGGCTGATCTGTTGGACATTCATTTGGACAAACAATTTCAAATGGCTGATTGGAGACAAAGGTGGGTGCAACGGAATATTTTAAAAATATAAATTTGAATATTGTATTAGGCCCCTAATCGAACCGATGGTTAATTATGCGAGGGCGGACACTCATTTTCTGTTGGATTGCTATGACCGCCTAAAATTGGAATTGGCCAAACACCGTTCACACAACGACACGGCCCGTTCTGCGCTCTGCGAAGTGTTCATGCAAAGTGTCCAAATTTGTCAATTGGTTTGTTTTCTAAACTTCATCATCCTAAATTCCACGTAATACGTTTTTAAGGTGTTCAAACAGCCCCGCTTCAATCCCATGGGTCATATGAAATTGCTTAGGCGCGGTCGTCGTTTCAACAATCGCCAATTGGAGGCACTCGCCCGCCTTTGGGCGTGGAGGGACCGAACGGCGCGCGAAAAAGACGAATCACTGCATTATGTGCTGCCTGAGCATATGATGTTGCAAATAGCAGAGGTGTCGACAATTCAAGAATTCAAAATAAAAGTGTATTTCGCTGGGAATATAATCATAAAAATTTTGAAATTTTGGCCCTGACTTACCCCCCCCCCCCTTCTGCTAATCCTACGAGGATAATGTTTCAGACTAATAGGACATGCTGACTCAACCGTTGTTTTTTTGTCCAGACTTTGCCTCGTGAACCGAGTGGTATTCTCGCATGTTGTGCTCCGGTGCCGCCAATTGTGCGTAGCGAACAGGCAGCACTGCACAAGTCTGTTCTCCACCATCTTACGGAATTTAAAGTCGGCAATTTCACGTTCAAAAATTATTTAAATTCGGGACTTGATTTTTGAACGACGAACACCGAAATATTTAATTTAATACATACTATATATATACATACATCCACGGCTTTGCCATTTCTTACTTTCTCTTTTCTAATAAGGATCATTTGCCATGCTAGTGATCTTCCGTTGGAACAGTCCGTCATTTCGTCCGTTCAGTCCGCTGCTCCGGCACGTGAACGGAACGCGGACGAAGTGCTCGGAGAATTCGATGCCAATCGAATTACGGCACAACGCGCCAAATTGGAACTGCGCATTGACCTCTCCCGAGCGTACAAATCGTTGCTGACAATGACAACGACGGACGAAACAGCAATGTTGGACAATGACAACAGAAACAACAAAAACAGACAGAGGGGAGACGGAGGAGCAGAGGGAACAGCGCCCCGGGGAACAATGAGAAAAGTAGGGAAAAACCCCAAAAGAATGCAATTTAATTTAACACCAAATTAAGCTGATCGGAATTGCGAACCGTTGGGAGCATTTGAAAGAAACGAATAACAAACGAACGGATGAGGAAGAGGGACGGACGGGCAAAGAAAGTGTTTCTAATAATGAACTCAAGAAGTTGCTGACAATGAACAGACGGATGAGTGCCATTCGAACGGTTGTGCTGATCGACGAGGAGGAGGACAATGACGGAGAGCAAAGGGGAAATGGAGAGGAAGTGAGAGAAGCAGAGAGGGACATAGAGAATAGACTGAAAAAGAAGAAACTGTCATAGAGAGGGAGGGAAAATGAGAGAGAGAAAGAAAGGGCGTTACAGATGGACGACAGATAAAAAAAACCTAATATTATTTCTTTATTGCTCTTTTCAGTACCACAACGAAGCAGAGCGACGCAAGAACCAAATTCGGAACAGAATTGAACATGAGTGGGTCAGTCCGTACGACAACTACGTGCTGACGGCAAGGCAGAAAACGGTAACTGATTTTGGAGATGCTGTGGGAATTTGCGGAAGTCATATGGTCTCGATGGTTTTCGGATCGATGATCACGAATCTGACATTGACCAATTTCTAATCCCTATTAAAAAATTGCAAACCAAAGCACTCCTCCTTGGTTTTTTAATAAATCGTCAAAAGTCCGCTCTTTGCAAGGAGCGTCGAATGTGTAATCACTAAAGAAGAGTCAGGACAGATTCTTTTTTTTATTCACTTAACATTTTTGCAGACCAATGTTCGTGGAACAGATGTTAATGGGAACATCGTTAATGGGGGGACCATTCGGGCCACGACAATTGTTGAGAAACTGAGCAAAAAGAGGACGACAAATGAATGGAGGACGAACGATGGAAATACGGTGGAAGAGACAGTGGAGGAAGAGGAGGAGACGCAAAAGACGAAGCGAAAACGCTACTCACATTTGGACGAGAGAGAAGAGGAAGCGGAGGAAGAGAAACCGACGGTGAAAACGGAGGAGGAGGGAATGGCGGAGGATGACGAAATCATTGTGATGGACGCGGAGGAGCGCACCTTTTTCGCCGATCCGGCAAATTTGACGCGGAAGGCACGCAAAAGGCAGCGGAAGAAGGTAAACGGGCCGAAAGAAGCTGACATTTAGTAAAAAATAATTCCATGCAACAGATGAGTAAGACTGCCGATGTCCGCCTCAGCAAATAAACCATTGTCCCGCTGAATGCAGAAGAATCAGAATCACTTACGTAATTATCGCGAGTTAGCCGGTTATTCGTTTTTAAACATACAAATGCCTTTTTATGTAAACAGCCCAGCCCCATTTATCCGACTGAATGTTTTATCTCCTTCGGGATTTCCTATCCATGATTTAACCAAATCATTGTTGTTAGTCTTGTTGTTTTGAGAAAAAAATATGAAAGCTCGCATTTATTTTCGAACCGACTCGAATTTCATTTTTTATGAGATCAACTGTGTGTCCCATGAATTGCACCACCGCTGTTCAGTAAAAATGGTTTATAATGGGTAAAAAACCCAGGTACTTCCGTGTTTTGCTACCCCCCTCCCCCTTTGAGATTTGAAAAATTCATAGTTATTTCCATTTAAAAAAAATCATGGATATTTTGTTAAATCTATGAACAGGTGTCATCAGATGTCAAAACAAACACCATATTCGTGATCAGTGACCTCGGAAACCCCATTTTAAATTTTCGGGGGGGGGTAGCAAAACACGGAAGTACCAAAACCCAATTGTAGAAAATTCATTCATTACTTTCAATTGTTTCAATATTTAAATGATCTTTTTCGAAAAATGCAAAGCAAAGTCAGATGAATATGAAGTGCAAATGTTCTTACAAAACATATAACAAACAATAGAATATTGTGCATGGGAGAACAAAGGTCAAGAGATTGGAAGGGCCTGGGGAAGGGCAGGCTTTCTTTTTGATCACAATTCCTCGTCCCCCTCCTCGAACGGAGGTGGGACAATTGAGAAGCGTTCGCAGTACTCCGTGAGCATGTGGAGTTGCCGCCTCGTGCTCTCGTGGGCACGCTGTTCCTGAATTGGGGAGGGTTATTTGATGATCATCGACTGTTTTGGGGGGACTGACCGCCACGAGTTGATTACGGCAGTGTTCCAACTCGGCTTCCAGCTCCCGCTTCTCTGCGACCACTTTCTGCAGGCACCACTGGTACCTGCTCAGCTCGCCGTCCGTCGACACTCGCCTCCTTTGCTGCTGTTCCCTGCCGCTGTTCGTTTCGGCAAAAAGTGTCGCCGCTGTTTTTGTGGTGGAGGGCAGCGCAATGCCGTCGCAAAAAGAAGTCGACTGCACGAAGGGTGCCGAATTGGAGGAGAGAAGCGACTCCTCCAGCGACATTGCCAAGTTGGACACTGACACTTTTGCGGAGGCGGACGGAGCGGGCGGTTTGGTGGCCACGTCGTCGGAACGGGCACGGCTAAAGGTGGAGGCGGAGGAGCAGGCCGACTGATTCTGTGGGGAGGAGTAAAATGGAATCGCCAATTGATTTAGACAGTCCCACCTGTGGCTGTTGTTCACCCGTCCCCGTGAGTGACGTGTGCTGTGGCCGATTGGCGCCGCGCCGTGTTTGGATGGAGTCAACGGACGCATTGCTCTCCAATTGGTAAATGCGACTGACTGCCGAACCGAACGCCGGTGCCCTTAAACGCAAAATGTGAAATAGAAATGCCATTTTGTTTTTAACTTACGAATATTTTTTGCGTTCTGTCACCGCCGTCAGCGACGTGGGCGACGGTGTGCTGTTGCCCCAGGAATCGCCGGACAAATTGGAACTGAGTTTGGAGCCGACCCGACGCTGCTGGTCACGCAGAGCAAACATTTGCTGGTAGGCCAACGGTTGGCGAGCGAATGAGTCGGGGGAGAGCAATTGTTGGCATTCGAGGCCACGGACGGCGGGACAATTCGGGTCTGTAAACAGGGGAATGAATGCAGTTGGGTTTTAGCCTTTTTTTAAAGAAAAAGGAGGCTCTTCGGGGCCGGGCCATGTCGGAGAGACAATTTTGAAAATCTGTGTCATTTGTTTTAATTGAAAAATTTCGGAATTCTTCCCCCCCCCTCTCTTTTCCATGTTTTACCTTCACATCCCCGTCTCGGATTACCATCAGAGGCCGGGGCGATCATTGTGAGCTGAAGAAAATGAAAAATGATAAGCAAAAAGCTGCCGAATGAATGCCTTAATTTGCGACCGTTCCGCCAACAAAACGGCGATGTGTTCGGCGCTGAACGTGAAAAAAGCCGCATTTTCCAAC
Source organism: Heterodera glycines (assembly GCA_004148225.2). Classification (NCBI taxonomy): domain Eukaryota; kingdom Metazoa; phylum Nematoda; class Chromadorea; order Rhabditida; family Heteroderidae; genus Heterodera; species Heterodera glycines. Next base: position 4,073,537 of record CP049705.1, on the reverse strand, counting down.
TGAAAATCCAAACGTATTTAATAAACTAAAAGGGCCTTAAATGAAAAAAACCTCGACAATGCGAGAGCCCTGCCGAAGGCCAACGCGCCAGGCACTCTTAAGGAAAACGGGGATTATTTTGAAATTCATAATTTTTTGGCTAGTCATTAAAGAGGATTGGCACTTTGTTCATGTCCACGTCCGTGACGATGCCCTCCTCCTGGACATGGAAACCGAACGACTCGCCAAGTGCTTTATTCTTATGCAAAATGACCTAGAAATATGAAACGGAAATCAATTAACGTGGAAATGGAATTTCACTGACCTCCTTCGCCTCCTCCCCATTTGTGACGGACGCAAGTCGCTTCAACAACAGTCCCAACTCGCGCTCACTGCCATCGGGGGAAGCGCACCACAACAGCAGCAAATCGCCATGGTCAAAGAAAATTTTGACACTTAAATGTGGAAATTTTGAGACTTAAAACTTAGGTGGCGAGATGAAAATGATTAACCATCCGTAGAAATGAATCAGTGACCAATCCAAGATTCAGGTTTTTGGGGATTTGGAGGTAATTTAATCTTTTGAGCCCTTTGAAATTGCTAACCCTCCATCGGCGGCTTGGATCCATCCCAGGATGGAATGGGTGGGCGTGGAGAACACGGCCAGCCCGGAGGGTACGGAGAGGAGGACGAGCGTGTCGGCGGACAAACCGAGCACGGCAGGTGCACGTTGGCCGGTGGAATGGTCAAACACGTCGACTTGCCTAAGGGGGGAAGGGTAAGTCGAAACCTTATATATTTCCCGACTAATAAATTACCAGGAGAGCGCAGCACGGACTGCGGCATCGAGCACGGGCCTCGGCACCACGCGCTCTTTGCGCTTAACCGAACCGCCCAACAGCCGCGACGCAATGCGCGACGCGCCTTCGTTTGAATGGGCAGTACCCGCGTAGTTCTCCACCAAATCCTTCAGCGCCTCGCGCCGGGTACGCGCCGCCATCGAAGCAAATTTGCGGGACCTAGAAAAAGAGGGGAGGAAATACAAAAAATAAAAAAGTGGGAAGAAACGGCGCACCGATGGACGGCATTTTCGGCGTTGATTATTTTGGTGATAAGAAAGTCATGGAACTCGGCACTTTTCTGCGAAAATTTGAATGCATAAGAATGTGATACTTTGTTCGTTTTGTTTGTTGGCACTACCTGAAAAGTGGCACTTGCGGGGATTGGGGGGCCAAACGTTGGCACGTCCTTGGCACGAGAGACAGCGACCCGATAGGTGACACCCTCGGTTAGCGGGTTGCAAGCGCGGATGACGATGAACACGTGTTGGAAGTGGGAACGGACGGTGATGGGCGAGAAGGGCAAGGCGTCGGGCTCTTGGAAGATGATGGTCACCTGAAGAGAGTCCAATCATTTCAATGCCTTGCCTTCCCTTCCCCGTCCGATTGCCATGTCATTTCCAATGTGTCGCTTCCTGTACAGCTGCTGTTTGTTGTTCGGAGTGAATGGCAGCATTGTGGACACGTGGAACATTATCTGGGCAGAGTGATGCTCCGTGTAAATGCTGTACAGTCCGGTGGTGTCTCCGCGCGTGTCCAACCCGCCTTTGTACGACTCGAAGCCCTTCAGACGCACGCGGGTGCCCAAAAAGTCGAGAAATTCTGCAAAAAAGGGGAACCGATATCATCATTTATCCGGAAAAAAGGGTTACGGTTATACCTTCAAAATGTGGTGACGAATGTTCGTTGTTGTACATCTAAAAAGGGACATTGGTGTAATTTGCTTATTGTCAACCGTGTCATTGTCTGGTGATTCATCAACCAAATTGCGTTTTTACGAGTTTCAAAATCTCTTGGCAAATGAATAACCCAACCATACATTAAAAAGGGTGGTGGGTCGGTACAAATCCGCGCCGATGATCTTTTTTTTTTTGCTTTTCAAAAACTTTTTTTTCGGCGCGCTTTTTCCAAAAAACTTTCGGGAACAGGGGCCGGCGGTGGCGCCAGGCGCCGCCGGGGAAAAATTTTGGACTTTTTAATGAATTTGTTAAGAAAATTTTCAAAATTTGCGACCCGCCCTCGCTGCGAACCCCCCCCCCCCCAAATGTATGAACCCAACAAATGTACAATTGTTTATTTTTTAAAAATGCCATTCTCATCTCTCCCACTTCATTTGATTTTTTCCACCTGCTCCTCCGTCGACTGTCCCGCCTTGCAGTAGAGAACACCGACTTTGTAGCGCGTGTAAATGGGCTGTTCGTCGATTTTGAGCAACAGTTCCTCCACTTTGGGAACACTGAGCGAAGGACGAAGACAGCCGAATTGGACCTGAAAATAAAGGGAAATTCAGCAAAAAATGCAGTTTTTTGTTTGGCATTGTTTTCTTCACCTGCGGACACACAATCTCAAGCAGTTCACGCATCAGTGCCCGCGTGCTCCTGTCCTGGTTGGCTGCGTCGGACAACGCTTCCTCCGGGACGGACACGCGCATTGTGAGCACGTCGCTAACGCGCAAAATCAGGCGGTAGATGGCGTGCAGCGTGCCGGCGCCGCCGTCTTTGCTCTCCTCGCGAACCATCGACACGCAAATGGGGCCCTTTGGAGAGAGAAAATGATTGTTTACCAAAATGACGACAACGATGATGATGAATCTTACCGAGGATTCGTCAATGCCGACGTATTCTACGTGGTTCCGCCCGGCGAAACAATGTCTGTAGTAATAGGAGCCCAAGTCTAATGGTTCCACCACCACCCGTGGCTGTCGACTGGCACAGAGACGGCCGCCCAAGTAAACGTTCGAAACATCTTCCAAAACGCCGACCTAAAACGGCACAAAGATGACAATTGGACGGTCTTCGGCCGGTACTTCTGCTGCCATGTGTTCTCTGTGCCATGTCTCCGCCAATTCCTCCGGCGGTGTCCGTCTCCGTCCATTTGTGTGGTGTTGTTGCTGAACGTTGTGTTGTTGGCACTGCCCACTGCTGGTGGTCGGAAAGGTTTGCCGTGACAATGCAATGCGTCGGATGGGCTCTTCGCCGAGTTCGTTGCGAAATGCGGGACAATTTGCCAACAAATCGTTGCATTTCCCATCGCCGGGGTCATCCTCCGACGGACTTTGGGCCTTCAAACAGAAGCAACAAACATTTCGCTTGTTCAACTCTGTGCCCTCCCCTCCCCCCACCTGTGAAGCGCCGGTAGGCCGTGTCGTCTCCAGACTCGACGTCGACGTGCCAAGACCCCACGCGTAGGCTAACGACCGGCAGTCGTGGTAAGCGCACAGATGTGCCGAGGTCGGGTGCCATTCGCTGTGCGCGAGTTGACCGCCGTTGCCGCTACTGACGGACGAAGCGAACGCACCGCCGAAGACGACACTGTCGTGGATGGTCGGCTGGGAAAGCGAACATTGGAGCAAATTTGAAGAGGAAACAACGGCAGCGGAGGAATTGTTGGAAGCCGAGGACGGCGGCGGTGGGTGGGGAGGAAGAGGAGGCAAGTTTCTGTGTTGTTGCGGTGCATCGGCGGCGGTCACATCGATGGCCAATTCAGCGCAGACATTGGACTGAAGCGGAGAGCAAAAAGTGATTTCAATTTCAAAAGTTTTCATTGTTTACATTTCTGGCATGCAGAGACAATTTCAGGGTCTTAGCTTAGGGTAATGTTCGGAGGGGTCAATGGCAGTTTTTACAATGATTTCAAAAAAGAACTTGGTAGAAAATCAAATTTGGAATTTCTAATAAAATTATTTTAAAAAAAAATAAAATAAAAAACTGTCTAACTGTTATGACACGGTTCGGAGATACCATAATTATAAAGAGATGGCCAGTTAATTTTCGATTTTCCATTAATTTTTTCCCCTTTGGGGTTTATTTCCCTCCCCTTGGAATTGTCCCTGCCGTTGTATGGTCACACTTTTGCATTCGTCGTCTGTGCTATCTTCGAGTGCTCAACGTCGGCTGATGGCACCGCAACAGGAGGGATCATTTGTTTGCTGTTGGGGTGCCCAAACGAAGGCCAATGCCCCGCAATGTTTCCGCTTCCTTCGCTTCGTTTTTGGCTTTCGCTTCCTCCAAATTCGGCACTTTTCGTTCGCTTTTTGCTGAAATTTTTGTTGTTCTTTTTCTGCTGGTGTTGTCACCGTTTTTACGGTTCATTGGCCGCTTCTTTCACGGCCTTGGTAAAGCATTTGTGACTTTAAAAGAAATTTAAAAATTCAAGGTTTCTGAAAGGACAGAAAAAATGTGTAAATAACAAAAAAATCAGAGGAAATGAAAAAATTTCCAATTGTTTATTCGGAAGAGCAAAAAATTAATGAATTGAAAAAATGTCAGAAAAAGCGAAAGGACTTTAAAAGAGATTATTTGAAAAAGAAGCTCTAAATTGAGGAGGGAATCTGATAAATAAACAAATTGGCATTTATTGCGAAAAAATTATAATTCAAGCAGAAAAATGAATGAATTTATTTGCCAAGAAAAAAGAAAGGAAAGGAAAAAAGGAAAGAAAAAGTGTTAACAATCGGCGGATCAGTGGACGGATTGGTGTTAAAAGTTAGGCCAAGGCCAATCCATCCCAATAATCCGCCGCTGTGTTTGCCATTTTACTTCTTTACCGCCCCTTTTCTCCCTTTCACTTCACACATTCTGTTCACGAACGAACGAATCGCATTTGTTTAACTTTTGTTCTTTGGGGATGCAGCGGGCGGCATGAAAAGAGAGCGGAAAGAGAGGGCGGAGAAAGGGGGAAAAGGGGGGGGGGAGGGAGTAAATGAATGAGAGAAGGGCGAGTGACAAGGGGAGGAGGGTGATGAGAGAACGGCGAAGGATGGACGAAAAAGGCGGAGGAGAGGGGCGACAAAATGGAATAAGTGGGAATGATGAGGACAGCACGGCAGGAAGAGGGAGGGGGGGGGGGAGTGCCATTGCGGGAGGATTGGGGACAAATGAGAAAACCGAACAAACAACGAATCCCGGGATGCCAAAGAGAGGATCGATAGGGAAGGGACGGCTTTTCCCGCCCTTTGCGGCCTCTGCCGGTCTCAAGCCCCGTGCAAAGGCCACGGATGGGTGGACGGGCTCCTTTCAATGCCCAGCACTCGCTTTCGTCAAAAAATCAACGTAAAAAAAGCATTTTCCAAAACAACACACTAACACAGGGGACGAGGGGGGGGGGGGGAGACCCATCCCCCCCCCTCCCCCTCCCCCGCCGCTGTGCCCCTCATCTTCCGGCAGAGCCGCCACGCCACCGTTTTTTCAGGCCTTCATCAAGTGGATAATTGAAAAGAGAGAATGGGGGAAGGGAGTCAATGATGAAGCGATTGAGTGCTGCTGGCGGCAACATTAGCGTAAAAAGGGGGCGGGGAAGAGGAGGGAAGGGGATAATGGATGGGAAAGGGGAAAAGAGGGGAAAGGGCCGACTGAATGAGGGGACAGACCCAATCCGACGGAGAAAGGACTAAATTTAACATGTAGGAAATGTGCAGAAAACAGCAGCTAACAACACTATTTGACGAGGAGAAGCAGAGCAATTTTTAATCCGGAGGACCCAAATGAAAAGGGGAAATTGCCTTCCTTTGCTAAAATCAAAAGACGAAAGCGTTGAAATGGCAAGGCTAATGCCGCCACACCTTTCCTTCTGCGCTGGCGTTGCATCAGCAGCAGCGAGCAAAGCAAAAACTCAATCCGTCCGTCCGTCCGCCCCCTCCGTCCGTCGTCGCTTTTCCTCGCAAATTGCCATGCAAAATGTTTAACAGGAAACGGAAAGTGAGTGAGTGTCGTGTGTGGGTTGGAAGCGTACATTTATTTGCTTTCCCCCCATTCGTTTTGTCTGCGGAAATTTCAAAACGTAAAAAACACAAAAAATATTCGTCGGCCTCCGACCGGCGCAAGCGGCGGAAGTGTGTAAAAAGCGCGAATGAAAGGAGAGCGCAATAGGGCACAAATAATTGGATTTTGGGCGTATGACCTGTGCTGCTGCTGTCGTCGCCACGCTGCGCCCGACGACGCCAAAGTGATGGCACACAAATTTAAAAGGGCGGCGCGGGCGGAGGAAAAGTGGGAGAGAAAGGGCAAAAATGGGCGGGGGGGCAGGAGACGGGCGATCATTTTTGAAAAATGGCATTGGCACAACACCAAACAACAATAAATATTAAATGGGATTCAAATAAATGCTAATTGTAAGCAAAGGCAGCATAAAATGCATAAAAATGGCTGGGCCAAAAAGTGGGGGGGGGGAGAGTCGGCCCATTGACTCATCAGCAGCTGATGAGCCAACATTTGATGCTCACAGAGGCAAAGAAAGCCAAGCGAAGGAAGCGAGTGACGCACTGTTTGACTGTTGTTTTAAATGGGCATATTAAGGCTAAAATGCGGGCATTTGTAATCCCTAAGATGCGCCGCTGTGACGGAGGACGAAAGACATGCGACTTTTAAAGGGTCGGCCGAGCAATGGCGTCAAAATGGGGTCATCGGAAAGGCAATTTTATTTTTTCATCAACCAAAATGGCCCAATCACTCGTGCCCCCCGTCCTGTCCAAAGTTGGCCGCGCCGTCTCCGGCAAAGTGTTGCCCTCAGCAGAGCAGGCAATAATAATTAATTCCACCACTGCCACCACCAGTCCGAGTTGAGTGAGTGTGTTGGGGGGGGGGAGGGGGCTGTTTGTGCCTTGCCCTCCCCGCCCCATTCATTTGCCGTGCCCCGGGCGTTGTTCGCCAAATCCATTTTGCTTCGTTTGGCGGCGCCATTGTCATTGTCTTTCTTCCTGGCCAAATGCGTGGGGGGGGGGGGTGCACTCTTCTCGTCTGACGGCACCGTCCGTCATCGGCTGGGGCCGTCCCTCCCACGTCGCCCACCCCCCCCCCCCCGCTCAGTGACTTTGGCCCCTTCGGCAATGCGTGAGGAATGGGCCGGGAGAGTCCCTCGCCTCCGGCACTTTCCCCCCGCCGTCTCTCTGTCCCTTTTGTGCCGGTCGATACTTTGCCTCTGTGCTTCTGTCAGCTTCTTCTGGTTATCTCCCACCTTCCTTTCCCTAGTCAATTCTTCGATCCTCGCGAAGTCTCTCTCTATCTCTCCTCCGTCTGCCCCTCTCTCTCTCTCATGCGCACTGATATGTTTGCCGCTTTCATTATTCCTTCCCCTCCCCCCGCTCCGTCGGCGGTGTCCCCTGGGCAACTCTTTCCCTTCCCTTCCCATGTCCTGCAGCCTTTTTGCTCCATTTCATTTCGTTTGGCTAGACGGACAGAAACTTCGGCTGGTGTATTTGAACCTTGCAATGAGTCAATTTCGGTATATATATATATATATGTGTTTTAAATGATTCCCATTGGCCCCATTCAAAGATTTGACCAACTCGTGCATTTGCCTTTGGTTCTGTCAGAATTGCTATTTGCCCTCCTAGCGAAGAGAATTAAAAGCAAGCCAACCATGTGATAATAATCCATTTAGACAGAAAATCATTAAATCCGATAAACAAAACAGAAAATCATTTCGACGGTTTTTGTTGGTCACCGATGAAAGTAACGGCGGAATTATCGACGATTCGTTTTTCCATTTCTCTCCATTGTTCAGAAAAGGTTGAGACTGATGCCGAACTTCTTGCCAATGTTTTGGAAATAGTAACGGGAAAAGCCGGTCTTCGTGTCCTCAATCAGCTGCTCCGGCACTTGGTCAGCCTTAAGCTCGAGATCGGTGCTGTCGCCCTACAAAAAATGAAGAAAAAATAAAAAGTGAAACCTCCAGAAAAAAAAAAAGAAAGACAAGCTCCGCTTCTCCCTTCTTACTTTGTCCTTAAGCGTAAATGTCACATCCGCAAAATGTCCTGAAAATGAAGGAAAATGCGAAACGGATTCAGACTTTTAGGTTTACCTGATGGGTAACTCTTCAAACGCCATGCCATTGAAATAAGCGCCGCATTTGCCTAAAAGCAATTTGCGGTGTTAATTCGGCTAATCCCGCAATTTCAAAAAGGCGGGATTGTGAATCGAGATCCCCCAAAATCCGACTCGGGACCCGGTCACGCGCTTATTTCTATATTTTTTAATGGTAGATTAAGCCAATGATGTTTCATCCATTTACCAATTTGGTGAAATGACCCGACATCACTCCGCCAAGCAACGAAAACTGGCCACCTTCCCGCGCATCAATTGACGAATTCGGAGACCAAACACTGACCAACTGAAAGTTTGTGGAGGGAATGAAACGCGAGTTTAAAATCAAATTGTGGCTTAAAATCAGAGGTTTCAAGATGAAATGTTTATCCAAAAAAGCACCTCAGACGCAGTCAAAATCTCAAAAAGGCGTTCGGGCGGCACTTTGAATGTCTCGGTCAGTTCGAAACCACCAGTTTTGAGAGCGTTTTGAGCTAAAACGAAAATTATTAGATTTAAATACCCATAAATCAAATCCGTGCCGAATTCCCTCCCCTCTCCAACTTCGTTTATTCCCCCCCCCCCTCACTTTCCGCCGTGGTCACTTTCTCCTCCGTCTTCTGAATGATATCATTCTGAAAGCGCCTCTTGTCCACCACCGTTTTCCCTTGCGTTGCCACCGCCTGCGGACGAATGGCGCCTTTGCTGTCCACCGGCAAAATGATCCCTTTGCTGAACTCCTCCTTCAACTCGCGCACGTAAGTGCCCACTTTGGAACGGACGAATGAGAGCCCATCGGTGGAGAGAATGTGCCGAATTTCGTTTTCATGTGGGCCCGCCGTTTCAATGTGCACGGAAATCTGTGGAATTTTTTGTTTTTTTGGTGCCATTTGAACCACAAATCGGTAATTGCTACCTCAATTTCGTGTGCCTCGTTCTCATCGCTCAAATTCAGAATTTCCACACTTCCTTTGTACTCAGTTTCGGAACCAGAAACAGTTGCTAAAGAAAAAAGCAAATTAAAATCACTGGTTTATTACAAAAAAAAAGGGAAATTACAAACCAATGAAATTGACGTCGATGGACCACTCGAAGAAGAAAATCAGTTTCGCCTTCCGATTGTTCGCCGTCGCTTCGCCCTCCAATTTTTTGAAGTCGGAAAATTCAATTCGCACCGGCCCTTTTTCCAAGGTTTGACCCAACAAAAGCACGCGAAGCCTTTCCCGAGACCAAGGAGTGGCATTCTTCTCAACCCTTCAATTGTTTAGAAGTGCATATGAAATGTGTGTGAGACCAACCAATGCCAATTGTTCACATTTGTGGCATCCGGCCTCTGAAACAACCAAAGTCAAAGCAATGGAACTTATTTAGGAATGGGGAAAAGTATTATAATGAAAGTGCACCGAAATTAATATCGTAAAAAATGTTCAAGGTATCTTTTAAAAAAAATCAGTAAGCGCAAAATAGCAGCGAATTTTTAATAACTAACTCCAATATCCAAATAAATGTGTCTAAATGAAGCTTTTACCTCTTCGACAATCCAACGAGGGTCCCCTAAATTTTGGGAGAAATTTAAGTATGCAATCTACAAAATGAATTTTTTAAAATCCCAAACCTTCTCCCCACTTCGCCATGACGCAATAAAAGGTTTCAATCCTCCTTTTACAAAAATATTAATTTATGTTTACAAAGTTTCAGGTAACTTGTTCAGGTATCTATGACAAAAATTATATATATCTAGTCGGATAACCGAAAGCGAGAATGTTAATTACCCACAGCGGCCCAATTTTGGGCTCCCAGTACAATTATGCTTATTTTTTACTTAGTAATCAGAACGCCAAAACTTTGCAAAACTTAAAATTTTCCGGAGATTTTCCCTTGCAAAAAAAGAAGAGCCGATCTCGAGTTAAAAACATAACTTCGAAAAAATAAACAGGGATTCGATAGAGGGGATCAAAATATGGGCCTATGCAAAATTTTAAGAAAATTGGTCAATAGGAAAATTTTTTTTTCAAGGACAACAAAATCAAATTTATTTGCAACATTTTTAGCATAAAAATGGTATCTACACGTAATAAAACTGGAAAATTTATGAAGCTAAGCAATTCTGGGACTGAAGCAAGACGAAAGCGGAAGGAATGGCGCCGGGAGCATGCAAAAAAAGCTGGATCAACACCAAAAAGTGACGAAAATTGAACAAATTTATTTTATTTTAAAAACACTGCATTTTTCAGGACTAAAGCAGACCGAAGCCGTGCCAACAGCAGATGGAGAGGGGACATCGACCCAAGCCGCCGAAAGTGGGCCATCAACATCAAATTTGGACCTTCGTAAGTCAAAAAAAAACAAAATTTTAGAAGCAAAACTTAAATTAAGGCCTGCGTTCAAGCCCAAGGCCATTGTCAGCAACTCCGATCAGGCGCCATGTGCGTGTGCATCAAAAAACTGCCGATAAAGCAACAAACATGGACGTTACAACTACGGACAATGCAACACACATGGATTTGACAATGATGGACAAAGCAACGGACGTGGATTTGGCTTATGAGGACGCCGCGACACAAACCGAGCAATTGGACAAACAGCTGAAGGAGCAGGAACAAGTGATCAGCTTTCTTCGACAGCAGGTCCGCAACAGAGACGCACTGATCACTGCGCTTCGGCGGCAGTTGGAGGAAAAGATGGCACCACCGATGGAGACACCGACCACCAGCAAAAGTGAGTGAAACTAAAATCCCCTTTTTATCTTTTTCAAATAATTTTCTCTTTTTTAATTTTAGCAACTCCAACAGGACGACCAAAGATGAATGTCGATCATTTGCAGCGCACCTCACGTCGCAAATTGGCCGATGAAATCGCGGCTGTAATAAAACGGGACAGATCACGCTCAGCCAGCCGGGCGTCCCTCGAACGGATCAGTCGGGAAGTTCGGCACAAATTTGCTCATTACACGCCACAGAAGAAGAAACAACAACTGTCAAGACAAAAAAAAGTCAGTTGATCCAGAGGATGCTCTTCTGATCCTCGGGCTTGTCGGTACACAGAAGGCTTACAGACGACTAAAAAACACTATTCGCCTGATCAATGCCAAATTTGATGTGTTCCCGCCACTCGAAAAAGTAAAAACAAATTTTAGCATTTATATTTATTTAAAAATTCAATTGAATATTGTTAGGTGCTTGACATCAAACGCCGCATCTGTGCGTCATTGCAATACGCACCAATTGAGACTAGTGCAGGTGTTGGATTTGTGTGCACTGAAGTTGAGGCAGCTCTGGAGGCGCGTCTTTCATCTGCCAAGGACAATCTGATCAGATTTGGCGACGAAATCTACATAAAGCTGAGTGGCGACCATGGCCAGAGTTGTACGAAGATTACCGTCTCATTCAGCCAGGCTGCTCGGTCAAAGAGTCAAGTGGTAAATTTTAAAATTTGTTTTTCCATTTTCTGAATTCAAAAGGTTTATGGGCGGAGACGTCAGTTTTATTTGGTCAATGATCGGGCATTGTGGTTCTGCAGTGACAACATTTCCGTCTCCAATTTGCAGTTGCAGAAGTGGTCATTTGGTGCAGGAGGGCGAAATTTGTGAACTCCGGACAATTGATCAAACTGTGCAGTTCGCGGAGCAATTCACCAGAGCCATGGTGAATGGCGAAAAGGCAAACGCAGCGGTCAGATCGGCGATGATGGGGATCACGAAACCACCGCTTCTCCTGTCCATTGGATTTGACCGGATCATCCCCGCGCCATTTCACGTTTTCCAGGGGCTTGGAAATGCCCTAATTCGGGAACTCGAACAGCAGGACGGATGTGCCACAATTGCTCAAAACTTTTTTCGGAGATTCGGCGCGCGGAGGGAGCAATTTCGTAAACGAGACATGACTGGGAATTCAATTAGAAAAATTCTTGTCCATGCTTCTGAAATGGAACATCTCTTTTCGACGGATTGGCCAATTACAATTTGCAGAACCCTTGTGCACCTCGGGAAAATTCAAAAATTTTCAAAAGTCATTTTTTCTTTTTTCTCAAACTTAAATTCGAAATTTAGGCAGAACCACTGTCACCGAATGACATAGATGAGTTGGAGAGGCGCGTCGACGAATTTAAATCTTTTTTGTCTGCCCAGGAGCGGATGCGCGGGTTTCTCTCAAAGAAGCCCAAAGCACATCTTTTGTTGAGCCATTTTGTTCCCTTCGCTCGCGAGCACAAATTTCTTGGCCTTTTAGATGAACAGGGTTGTGGTGAAAAATATTTTCTATCCCATTAATCTGAATTTTAAGGTGATGAGGCACTCCATTCCGTTTGGCGCCGACTTGAGCAACTGTGGAAGTGTATGCCGGACGCAGACCAAATTTTGCAGCAACTGGAGCACCATTTTGTCAACAATTGGCTCCTCGACTCTGGCAAAATTGATGAACTGAAGCAGGTATGTATGTTTGGAGGGGGTAATTGCGTTAAACTTGTTTTATTTAAAAATTTATATATAATAATTCAGAGACAAAGTGATCAGAGGGAAGAGCATGATGAGTTCGATCAAACGGAAGAAGAAACTGACGAAATTTCGCTTATCAATGTCATTGATTGATGGTGATTTAGCAAGAAGAAATTGGTGGTCGACGGGAGACGGACGAAGAAAACAATGGAGAAAACAATTCGATTTTGGATAGACACAGTTCGATAAAGGTTTTTATTCGTTTTTACAGGAAATAAAATTTTTTTTAATTTTTGAGCTTCATTAAAAACTGTGTTATCATTTCACTTATATTTATTTGCTTTAAAAACCTCAAAATACAGGTACAGCATGCATGGGACTCGAACCTGAGACCCCCCCCCCCTTTTGGTGACTAACTCACAGACCACTAAGACGAAAAATCCAGCATATTTGTTACTTGGAGCCCAAAATTGGGCCGCTGTGTACCTACATTGCTATTTTGAAAGCTGGTCCTGATTTTTCTCGGAGTAAAACATAATGCCAATTTTAAAAATATGTATAATCTAAAAATCTAGAGCATGTCCGTTCCTCAAAAAGGATAGAAATCTTTACATATTTAAAAAATACTTATTTGTTAGGTAGGTATCTAACTAATATAGTTCATTAACTGAAATCTCCAAATGATCCATTAGGCGTGCGTACGTTTTTAATAATTTCGAAGAATTAGGTTTTGCGTTTATTTCCAAGAAGTAAATAAATAAATACCGGTAAAGACATCAATATTACTATACAATGAAACAAACATACACTTCATACAAAAACTTGATTTTATGTTCCTAATTCAATTCGAAGGTCAATTCCGTGGGCACTCCGTTTGCTCCGTCCAGAACCCCCCGAGCCTTATGTGGAAAGTCCGTAAGAAATGGGATTTTCAACTTATGTGCGATCCAAGCCTAAAACGCGTTTTATACTTGTAAATAGGTAATTAATTAGCCATCAATTCGAACCATTTCATTTTTGTCGTTAACAGTCCACACGCACATGTGAAATCCCTGGTCAACCATTTCACTCACAAAATTTCTGACAAAGAAAAAAGGAAAGCGCATCGCATTTTACATAAATTAATTCAACTCACTCGCAAATTTCGCCACGCTTAAAAAATTTTTTTTTTTTTGTCAGTGGTATGAGAATTAAAAATAGCCAACCTCAATGAGCAACATGTCAACACCGAGGAAGTGAGGAAGACAGACTTTGATACTCCTGAAGAGATGACAAAACATTGTTTAAAGGTTTGTCAGTGAGTTGAGTGGTCAATCAACTCCATTTACCATCTGTACAAAGCATCGAGCGCAACCGCCGAGCAATGGTAAAACGGAGAAGAGAAACGAGGGATTGTCATCTTCAGATCGGTATATGAAATGTTCCTAAAAGGAAAATAGGTATGGTTTATTATGGTATTTAAAGCGAGAAACGATGAACTGACCGACGACGAAAAGTGAATCCTAAAAACAGGGATTGGTTGATATTTTCGGTCATCCCCTACCATTTCCAACCTGTGAGAATGTGACTGTTCCTCCGCTTAATCCAATAGATGATCCACGGAAAGAAGGAGCAGACGATCGCCCGGTCGAACAAATTATATTCCTCGAACAGCTCCTCAATTTTGATGACCAACTAAAAAAGCAACCAAATTTTTGCCATGCCAATTTACAACAATTTTCAGCATCACTACCTCATAGTCCGAGTCTTTCACATCGAGAATCCTGTAATTTTTTATGAAACCCTCATTATGTCATTCACTTAAAAGACGCACATTTTCACATTGTTTTTCGTCGCCCATTCGGCCACTTCCTTCAGCGAACAAATTGGAATCCGTTCGCCTTGTCCGCCGTTTGCCGTCCCATTTTGCTGGAGCTGAGGGTCGCTCACCCGCTTGAACTTTGCTCCACAATCGCATTGAGCGACTAAGTCTGGGAAATTGTAGTCCCGAAGAAGGCCCGTCATATTGGTCGTTCTCTCCAAAGTGTGGTCATGCATTAGAACAGGCACTCCGTCAGCCGTTAGACCGATGTCGAACTCAATGAAATCGACGCCCTCCGCCAGTGCCTTAAAAACCACTAACAAATGAATATGAAAGAAAAGTTTCGTTATCAATCAATCGACCTGTTTGAAGGAAGCAATTGTATTTTCGGGCGCATTTGTGGGACTTCCGCGATGCCCTCCGAGGTGAAAACCGCGGAAGAAATTGGCCACCTTCAGAGAAAATGGGAATTGTTGTATAATACAAAGAAAAATGTAAAAACAAAACAAAACATTGTTCGCAGGTGAAGGAAGGTTACGAAAATGGAGGAACAAAAAGAAGGAAACAACGATGAAAAATATGACGGCATAGGGAAGCAAAAAGATGGGGAAGAGCAACAGCAAAGAACTGACATAAGCAGGACGGGGCGATTGGGTCATTGCCGCTTGAAGTAAAAAAGACGAGATGATTTAGGGTGAGCCTATACAAAATCCCGTAATTTTAACTCAAGATTTTTGTAACATCGTAACAATTTTTTCTTTTTTGAAAACGATAAAAAATAACTTTTAAATGCACGAGAAAATTTTTGGCGCTAGTTAAAAAGCGTTACATTTTGAAATTTTTTTGCACTTTTTTGGTCAAAATTTTTTTTTTTGTTTTTTTGATGCAGAATTTGTTTTTTTAACATATGGTACGCATTTCACGTTATTTAATAATTGAAAAAAAAGTGTTATTTTTTTAGACTTTGGATTTCGCCATAATTGTGCTGTTAATGCTTTATATTCATCATCATGTGTAAAAAAAAAAACAAAAAATTTTTTCAAAAAAGTGAAAAAAATTTCAAAATGTAACGCTTTTTAACTAGCGCCAAATTTTTATTCTAATTTCATTTTTAAAAAAGTACCTCTTAATTAATTCCTTTGCAATTGAATTCACAGAAATGTTTCCATCGGTTTTAATTATTTCTCATGGAAAAAAATTCCCATTTTATCAGTTTCTCCTTTTTTTAATTATGTAATTATTTTGGGTTTTCACTAAATATTCCACTCATATGTAGTCAATCACTTGTTTTTTAATGACAATCCGTTGAATTTCTTATCCCTTTTTCCGTTTTTTATGCGAACCGAATTTTTTACATTCTTTTTCTATTAATTATTCATTCTTTTTTTCACCCCTCTATCCAAAACTAAAGGGCGTCGTGACAAACCGCTGAACAAAATGTGATCAGCTTGCGAAAATTCCACGTTTTTAACATTTCCTACCAAAATTGTCCAAACAAAAAGGGCGACTGAATCCATACCGTGCCCCATTTTCCTTTTTCTCCTTTGAAACGTTTCATTCCGTCAAAAAAAACCAAGCCCCAACTATGTTAAGTGGACTCCTCAAACGGTTGGAAGAGGATTGTATTGGGTCAGCCCCAGCAGTAATGGACAAGGACGACGCCAAACAATTTGAAGAATATCGGGCGAGGAAAGTCGCAATGATAACTGGCATTTCTGGTCAGGTAATTGACCGTAAATGAATTAATACCAAGTACAAGATACATACCTATTTTTTCTCCTTAGGATGGGTCGTACCTTGCCGAATTTCTCCTCGCCAAAGGGTATCAAGTGCACGGGGTCATCCGTCGTTCCTCCTCCTTCAACACTGGTCGAATCGAGCATTTGTACTCCAATCCGATGACACACGCTGTCGGCTCCAGCTTCAACTTGCACTACGGCGACATGACCGACTCGTCCTGTTTGATCAAACTGATCAGCACCATTCGTCCCACCGAACTGTACCATTTGGCCGCACAGAGTCACGTCAAGGCAGGAGATTTGCTTCCTCTCTTTTCTTTTATATTTGCAACTTTCTCAGGTGTCTTTCGATTTGCCCGAGTACACCGCCGAAGTGGACGCCGTCGGCACTTTGCGCCTCCTCGACGCGATCCACGCATGCGGACTCACCCGATTGGTCCGCTTCTACCAAGCATCAACATCGGAACTGTACGGAAAAGTGCAGGAAGTGCCGCAGCGGGTGAGAGGGTCAAATTAATTGCATTGAAAAAGTTGGGATGAATTTAGGAAACCACGCCATTCTACCCGCGTTCTCCTTACGGTGAGAGACTGACTTTCATTTCCATTTTTGTATGAGAATCAAAGGCATTTGTTTTTTTCTAATTTTTACATTGGATCATTTTTGTACATTTTTCAGCGGTTGCCAAGTTGTATTCCTATTGGATTGTGGTCAATTACCGCGAGGCCTACCAAATGTACGCCTGCAATGGCATTCTGTTCAACCATGAGAGTCCGCGAAGAGGTGAAGCAAAAGTGTAAAGACAAAAGCAATTTCGGGAGTAGCTCGTCCCCCCCCCCCCCCGCCGTAAAAACTTTCTAAGATTTTTTCTTGAAAAAATGTCTAATTGTAAGTTAGCAAATTTTTTTTTTTAATTTCTCGGGGGGGGGGGTGGGGAAACGGCGGGGGGAAATGAAGTGCACCCAGCAATTTCAATTGTTTAGGCGAAACCTTTGTGACGCGTAAGATTTCGCGTGGAGTGGCCAAAATTTCGCTTGGCCAACAGGAATTGGTCGAGTTGGGCAATTTGAACGCTTTGCGCGACTGGGGACACGCGCGGGAATATGTCGAGGTGACACTCAAATTCAAAACGGACCAAAAATTAAAAACAAATTGTGCGGTGTATTTCCCTGCATTCCATTTTTTGACACAAATCATGTCTTGAATCATGGTTATAATATTTACGAGGTTTATGACTCTGAGTTTTCATTTCCTGCTGGCGGTACGGACTGATTACACAAGAAATTGGGGTTTTGTGTCTGATCAAAATCGACTATTTTTAGAAATTTACAGGGATTTTATTATTTCTAATTTGTGTCGGATGAATGACTGACTCCCTTCTGTTTAAGGCCATGTGGATGATTTTGCAACAGGATTCGCCTGACGATTTTGTGATTGCCACCGGAAGGAATTACACAGTCCGACATTTTGTCGAATTGGCCTTTAAAGAGATCGGCGAAACGATTATGTACAGCATTAAATAATTCACTAAAACATCGGACATTTCCCCGAGATTGCCTTTTTCAGTTGGGAGGGCGAAGGCGTCGACGAAGTCGGCCGCGAGAAAGAGAAGGGCACTTTGCGCGTCCGCGTCAACCCGAAGTTTTACCGCCCGACGGAAGTCGAACTTTTAATTGGGGACCCGAGCAAAGCGAAGAAACAATTGGGCTGGGAACCGAAAGTCGAGATTGAGGTGGAAAATACAACGACTTTAATTTTAAAAAATATTTAAATGACAGGAATTGGTAAAGGAAATGGTGGCCAGCGACATCGAACTGATGAAGAAGAATCCGATGGCATAGACGCGGGACCAATGGATTAATTTAATTATTTTTGACTCTGGGCCATTTTCACATAATTGCATAACTGTGATTGGCTGGGCTCAGATTTTCAGTTTCAAAACCCCAAAAATTAATTTTTGACAATTTACCAAAATCCGAGCCCTAGTAACTGTACCTCCTCGCCTCTTTCTTTTTTAATTTTAGGCAGTGATAGTTGCACTTTTCTGTTATTTTATCTTTTACTGTGACTCGCATAGCTTTACGTACCATAATGGAGCTTTAATAAATTTCTAATTGGCAAAAAATTGCTTATAAACATTAATGGTTCCAAACTATCCATGAATGTAAGATTTTTTTATACAAAATAAGAAAACAAAAAAAAAACAAAGCTTTTCCCCATTTTGGGTAGAATAATTTGTCCTAATTCAAGCCATTTATAATGTGCAATTCCCGCCCTTTCCACAATTATCGGTCCACTTCTCCGAACACCAAATCCAAAGTGCCGATAATGGCCACAATATCTGCAGAAAATAAAGATTAAACATGTAAAATTAATGGGGGGGGGGGAAGTTGCGATTACCCGGGATCAAATGCATGTAGCTGATGTCGTGGATTTTGGAAAGGTGTGCAAATCCTGAACAATTTTGAATTTAATTGACACTCATGTGATGCCTCGCCTGGTGCTCGGATGTAACATCGGTACGGTTTGCTGGTCCCATCGGCCACCAAATAAACGCCGAATTCGCCCTTTGGTGCCTCGGTTGGCACATACACCGCCCCCGGGGGCACTTGGTAGCCCTCGGTGAAGAATTTGAAGTGGTGGATCAACGATTCCATGCTATCCTGAAGTAATTACTAGAGATGTGATTTTTTTCGATTGGAATAAAGAAAGATTAATCACTTTGCCCATTTCCTACCAAGTTTTGAGTGTTTCAAGTAATAAAACAAAATTTTAGAGAGAAGAAAAGTGGTCGAGGGTCGGCAGTTTCGTTAGTTTTCTAATTTTTCAGAATTTATTTTTTT
>CP049705.1:3996397-4054479 GCA_004148225.2 Heterodera glycines | reverse complement strand
CCCCCCCCCTTCTGTAGCATTGTTTGCCGAACTGACGCGCATCCAAAATCACATAATGGCCATCACCACCCACGCGTTGGACGTCGGTGCGATGACTCCGTTCTTTTGGATGTTCGAAGACCGCGAAAAGTGAGAAAAGCGCCGGATTGAATTGAATTGATAAGCCATTCTGAACAGATTAATGGAGTTTTATGAGCGCGTGTCGGGCGCGCGAATGCACGCGAATTACGTTCGGCCGGGCGGTGAGTGGAAATGTCAAAAACCCAAATTAACGCCCATTTGATTCATGTTTATTTGAAAGGCGTCGCTTGGGATTTGCCCATCGGTCTCATGGACGACATTTACGATTGGTGCACCCAATTTCCCCAACGGATTGACGAATTGGAAGACACTCTTACGGAGAACCGAATATGGAAGAAACGGCTCATCGACGTTGGGGTGGGGTCAGATGGTTTGAGGCTTCAACCCCACATGTTCCTGACTTAACACCAAATCCGTTACCGGGGGGGGGGAGTCGGAGAAAGTCAATTGGCGTAGAATTCGGTCGTCTGATTTCATGGGGGAGGTTACATTAATTCTCTGGTAAATTTAGAAATTTTACAACGCGAAAATTTTCCCCTTTTGCAAATAACATAGAAAAAACGTGGAAAAATCGCAATTTTGGTGTTTGTCCTTTCCTTGCATTCCCATAAGTTACGGCTCTCAGCACTTTCAAGGTGGTCAAAGCAGCGGAAGCGCACAATTGGGGCTTCAGCGGTGTGATGCTGCGCGGCTCGGGCATTAAATGGGACCTGCGCAAGACGCAGCCGTACGAAGTTTATGACCAGCTCGAATTCGATGTGCCGGTGGGCACCAACGGCGACTGTTACGACCGGTGAGAGAAAACAGAACGAGAGGAAAACAATTCTACGAATTGGCTAATTCATTTGATTAAATAAAGGTATTTGTGTCGAGTGGAGGAAATGCGCGAAAGTTTGCGCATCGTTCACCAATGTCTGAACAAAATGCCGGCGGGCGAAGTGAAAATTGATGACCACAAAGTTGTACCGCCAAATCGAGCGGAAATGAAGGTAATTTTGGGATGGCAAAACAAACTAAAAACATGAAATTGTAAGACCATAAGTGGATTCGTATTTTTATACAAATTTTGAAGCAATTTAGTAAAATTCTGAAAAAAATAAATTCTGAAAAATTAGAAAACTAACGAAACTGCCGACCCTCGACCACCTTTCTTCTCTAAAAATTTTGTTTTATTACTTGAAACACTCAAAGTTTGGTAGGAAATGGGCAAAGTGATTAATCTTTCTTTATTCCAATCGAAAAAGAATCACATCTCTAGTAATTACCTCAGGATAGCATGGAATCGTTGATCCACCACTTCAAATTCTTCACCGAGGGCTACCAAGTGCCCCCGGGGGCGGTGTATGTGCCAACCGAGGCACCAAAGGGCGAATTCGGCGTTTATTTGGTGGCCGATGGGACCAGCAAACCGTACCGATGTTACATCCGAGCACCAGGCGAGGCATCACATGAGTGTCAATTAAATTCAAAATTGTTCAGGATTTGCACACCTTTCCAAAATCCACGACATCAGCTATATGCATTTGATCCCGGGTAATCGCAACTTCCCCCCCCCCCATTAATTTTACATGTTTAATCTTTATTTTCTGCAGATATTGTGGCCATTATCGGCACTTTGGATTTGGTGTTCGGAGAAGTGGACCGATAATTGTGGAAAAGGCGGGAATTGCACATTATAAATGTCTTGAATTAGGACAAATTATTCTACCCAAAATGGGGAAAGCTTTGTTTTTTTTTGTTTTCTTATTTTGTATAAAAAAATCTTACATTCATGGATAGTTTAGAACCATTAATGTTTATAAGTAATTTTTTGCCAATTAGAAATTTATTAAAGCTCCATTATGGTACGTAAAGCTATGCGAGTCACAGTAAAAGATAAAATAACAGAAAAGTGCAACTATCACGGCCTAAAATTAAAAAGAAAGAGGCGAGGAGGTACAGTTACTAGGGCTCGGATTTTGGTAAATTGTCAAAAATTAATTTTTGGGGTTTTGAGACTGAAAATCTGAGCCCAGCCAATCACAGTTATGCAATTATGTGAAAATGGCCCAGAGTCAAAAATAATTAAATTAATCCATTGGTCCCGCGTCTATGCCATCGGATTCTTCTTCATCAGTTCGATGTCGCTGGCCACCATTTCCTTTACCAATTCCTGTTATTTAAATACTTTTTAAAAGTAAAGTCGTTGTATTTTCCACCTCAATCTCGACTTTCGGTTCCCAGCCCAATTGTTTCTTCGCTTTGCTCGGGTCCCCAATTAAAAGTTCGACTTCCGTCGGGCGGTAAAACTTCGGGTTGACGCGGACGCGCAAAGTGCCCTTCTCTTTCTCGCGGCCGACTTCGTCGACGCCTTCGCCCTCCCAACTGAAAAAGGCAATCTCGGGGAAATGTCCGATGTTTTAGTGAATTATTTAATGCTGTACATAATCGTTTCGCCGATCTCTTTAAAGGCCAATTCGACAAAATGTCGGACTGTGTAATTCCTTCCGGTGGCAATCACAAAATCGTCAGGCGAATCCTGTTGCAAAATCATCCACATGGCCTTAAACAGAAGGGAGTCAGTCATTCATCCGACACAAATTAGAAATAATAAAATCCCTGTAAATTTCTAAAAATAGTCGATTTTGATCAGACACAAAACCCCAATTTCTTGTGTAATCAGTCCGTACCGCCAGCAGGAAATGAAAACTCAGAGAGTCATAAACCTCGTAAATATTATAACCATGATTCAAGACATGATTTGTGTCAAAAAATGGAATGCAGGGAAATACACCGCACAATTTGTTTTTAATTTTTGGTCCGTTTTGAATTTGAGTGTCACCTCGACATATTCCCGCGCGTGTCCCCAGTCGCGCAAAGCGTTCAAATTGCCCAACTCGACCAATTCCTGTTGGCCAAGCGAAATTTTGGCCACTCCACGCGAAATCTTACGCGTCACAAAGGTTTCGCCTAAACAATTGAAATTGCTTTTGTCTTTACACTTTTGCTTCACCTCTTCGCGGACTCTCATGGTTGAACAGAATGCCATTGCAGGCGTACATTTGGTAGGCCTCGCGGTAATTGACCACAATCCAATAGGAATACAACTTGGCAACCGCTGAAAAATGTACAAAAATGATCCAATGTAAAAATTAGAAAAAAACAAATGCCTTTGATTCTCATACAAAAATGGAAATGAAAGTCAGTCTCTCACCGTAAGGAGAACGCGGGTAGAATGGCGTGGTTTCCTAAATTCATTCCGAGTTTTTAAATGCAATTAATTTGACCCTCTCACCCGCTGCGGCACTTCCTGCACTTTTCCGTACAGTTCCGATGTTGATGCTTGGTAGAAGCGGACCAATCGGGTGAGTCCGCACGCGTGGATCGCGTCGAGGAGGCGCAAAGTGCCGACGGCGTCCACTTCGGCGGTGTACTCGGGCAAGTCGAAAGACACCTGAGAAAGTTGCAAATATAAAAGAAAAGAGAGGAAGCAAATCTCCTGCCTTGACGTGACTCTGTGCGGCCAAATGGTACAGTTCGGTGGGACGAATGGTGCTGATCAGTTTGATCAAACAGGACGAGTCGGTCATGTCGCCGTAGTGCAAGTTGAAGCTGGAACCGACAGCGTGTGTCATCGGATTGGAGTACAAATGCTCAATTCGACCAGTGTTGAAGGAGGAGGAACGACGGATGACCCCGTGCACTTGGTACCCCTTGGCGAGGAGAAATTCGGCAAGGTACGACCCATCCTAGGGAGAAAAAATAGGTATGTATCTTGTACTTGGTATTAATTCATTTACGGTCAATTACCTGACCAGAAATGCCAGTTATCATTGCGACTTTCCTCGCCCGATATTCTTCAAATTGTTTGGCGTCGTCCTTGTCCATTGCTGCTGGGGCTGACCCAATACAATCCTCTTCCAACCGTTTGAGGAGTCCACTTAACATAGTTGGGACTTGGTTTTTTTTGACGGAATGAAACGTTTCAAAGGAGAAAAAGGAAAATGGGGCACGGTATGGATTCAGTCGCCCTTTTTGTTTGGACAATTTTGGTAGGAAATGTTAAAAACGTGGAATTTTCGCAAGCTGATCACATTTTGTTCAGCGGTTTGTCACGACGCCCTTTAGTTTTGGATAGAGGGGTGAAAAAAAGAATGAATAATTAATGGAAAAAGAATGTAAAAAATTCGATTCGCATAAAAAACGGAAAAAGGGATAAGAAATTCGACGGATTGTCATTAAAAAACAAGTGATTGGACTACATATGAGTGGAATATTTAGTGAAAACCCAAAATAATTACATAATTAAAAAATGGAGAAAATGATAAAATGGGAATTTTTTTTCCATGAGAATAATTAAAACCGATGGAAACATTTCTGTGAATTCAATTTTTTGATAAAATTCAAAATCCAAAGTCTAAAAAATTATCTTTTTGAACTTTTTTTCACTTTTTTTCAATTATTAAATGGTACTAGTTAAGTTTGGGTCCGCCTTTTGGGTCAAATTTTTTCAAAATTTTTTTTTTCTTTTTTATTGTCGCAATTGCTTTAAATAACAAATAAAAGGAGATTTATGTGCTTATTGGGTACAATTCCGCGATTTGGGTCCACAAATTATAAAAAATGTCCGGTCCTCCAAATTGCTTACGCCACAAAAAATCAGAAATGTATGTGGAAAAAAGTGATCTGTGACTGCCAAATCTCGTTCGGCAAGAGTGAAATTTTTAAGCTTTTCCATTAATCTAAAAAGCAATTGCGACAATAAAAAAGAAAAAAAAATTTTTGAAAAAATTTGACCCAAAAGGCGGACCCAAACTTAACTAGTACCTATTAAATAACGTGAAATGCGTACCATATGTTAAAAAAACAAAAAAAAAATTTTGACCAAAAAAGTGCAAAAAAATTTCAAAATGTAACGCTTTTTAACTAGCGCCAAAAATTTTCTCGTGCATTTAAAAGTTATTTTTTTATCGTTTTCAAAAAAAGGAAAAATTGTTACGATGTTACAAAAATCTTGAGTTAAAATTACGGGATTTTGTATAGGCTCACCCTAAATCATCTCGTCTTTTTTACTTCAAGCGGCAATGACCCAATCGCCCCGTCCTGCTTATGTCAGTTCTTTGCTGTTGCTCTTCCCCATCTTTTTGCTTCCCTATGCCGTCATATTTTTCATCGTCGTTTCCTTCTTTTTGTTCCTCCATTTTCGTAACCTTCCTTCACCTGCGAACAATGTTTTGTTTTGTTTTTACATTTTTCTTTGTATTATACAACAATTCCCATTTTCTCTGAAGGTGGCCAATTTCTTCCGCGGTTTTCACCTCGGAGGGCATCGCGGAAGTCCCACAAATGCGCCCGAAAATACAATTGCTTCTTTCAAACAGGTCGATTGATTGATAACGAAACTTTTCTTTCATATTCATTTCTTAGTGGTTTTTAAGGCACTGGCGGAGGGCGTCGATTTCGTTGAGTTCGACATCGGTCTAACGGCTGACGGAGTGCCTGTTCTAATGCATGACCACACTTTGGAGAGAACGACCAATATGACGGGCCTTCTTCGGGACTACAATTTCCCAGACTTAGTCGCTCAATGCGATTGTGGGGCAAAGTTCAAGCGGGTGAGCGACCCTCAGCTCCAGCAAAATGGGACGGCAGACGGCGGACAAAGCGAACGGATTCCAATTTGTTCGCTGAAGGAAGTGGCCGAATGGGCGACGAAAAACAATGTGAAAATGTGCGTCTTTTAAGTGAATGACATAATGAGGGTTTCATAAATGCGAAAATTACAGGATTCTCGATGTGAAAGACTCGGACTATGAGGTAGTGATGCTGAAAATTGTTGTAAATTGGCATGGCAAAGATTTGGTTGCTTTTTAGTTGGTCATCAAAATTGAGGAGCTGTTCGAGGAATATAATTTGTTCGACCGGGCGATCGTCTGCTCCTTCTTTCCGTGGATCATCTATTGGATTAAGCGGAGGAACAGTCACATTCTCACAGGTTGGAAATGGTAGGGGATGACCGAAAATACAAACCACAATCCCTGTTTTTAGGATTCACTTTTCGTCGTCGGTCAGTTCTTCGTTTCTCGCTTTAAATACCATAATAAACCATACCTATTTTCCTTTTAGGAACATTTCATATACCGATCTGAAGATGACAATCCCTCGTTTCTCTTCTCCGTTTTACCATTGCTCGGCGGTTGCGCTCGATGCTTTGTACAGATGGTAAATGGAGTTGATTGACCACTCAACTCACTGACAAACCTTTAAACAATGTTTTGTCATCTCTTCAGGAGTATCAAAGTCTGTCTTCCTCACTTCCTCGGTGTTGACATGTTGCTCATTGAGGTTGGCTATTTTTAATTCTCATACCACTGACAAAAAAAAGAATTTTTAAGCGTGGCGAAATTTGCGAGTGAGTTGAATTAATTTATGTAAAATGCGATGCGCTTTCCTTTTTTCTTTGTCAGAAATTTTGTGAGTGAAATGGTTGACCAGGGATTTCACATGTGCGTGTGGACTGTTAACGACAAAAATGAAATGGTTCGAATTGATGGCTAATTAATTACCTATTTACAAGTATAAAACGCGTTTTAGGCTTGGATCGCACATAAGTTGAAAATCCCATTTCTTACGGACTTTCCACATAAGGCTCGGGGGGTTCTGGACGGAGCAAACGGAGTGCCCACGGAATTGACCTTCGAATTGAATTAGGAACATAAAATCAAGTTTTTGTATGAAGTGTATGTTTGTTTCATTGTATAGTAATATTGATGTCTTTACCGGTATTTATTTATTTACTTCTTGGAAATAAACGCAAAACCTAATTCTTCGAAATTATTAAAAACGTACGCACGCCTAATGGATCATTTGGAGATTTCATTTAATGAACTATATTAGTTAGATACCTACCTAAGTATTTTTTAAATATGTAAAGATTTCTATCCTTTTTGAGGAACGGACATGCTCTAGATTTTTAGATTATACGTATTTTTAAAATTGGCATTATGTTTTACTACGAGAAAAATCAGGACCAAATTTCAAAATAGCAATGTAGGTAATTAACATTCTTGCTTTCCGTTATCCGACTAGATATATATAATTTTTGTCATAGATACCTGAACAAGTTACCTGAAACTTTGTAAACATAAATTAATATTTTTGTAAAAGAAGAGGATTGAAACCTATTTATTGCGTCATGGCGAAGTGGGGAGAAGGTTTGGGATTTTAAAAAATTCATTTTGTGGATTGCATACTTAAATTTCTCCCGAAATTTAGGGGACCCTCGTTGGATTGTCGAAGAGGTAAAAGCTTCATTTAGACACATTTATTAGCTATTAAAAATTCGCTGCTATTTTGCGCTTACTGATTTTTTTTAAAACGATACCTTGAACATTTACGATATTAATTTCGGTGCACTTTCCATTATAATACTTTTCCCCATTATCATAAAAAGAGAGAGTTCCTAAATAAGTGTCATTGCTTTGACTTTGGTTGTTTCAGAGGCCGGATGCCACAAATGTGAACAATTGGCATTGGTTGGTCTCACACACACATTTCATATGCACTTCTAAACAATTGAAGGGTTGAGAAGAATGCCACTCCTTGGTCTCGGGAAAGGCTTCGCGTGCTTTTGTTGGGTCAAACCTTGGAAAAAGGGCCGGTGCGAATTGAATTTTCCGACTTCAAAAAATTGGAGGGCGAAGCGACGGCGAACAATCGGAAGGCGAAACTGATTTTCTTCTTCGAGTGGTCCATCGACGTCAATTTCATTGGTTTGTAATTTCCTTTTTTTTGTAATAAACGAGTGATTTTAATTTGCTTTTTTTAGCAACTGTTTCTGGTTCCGAAACTGAGTACAAAGGAAGTGTGGAAATTCTGAATTTGAGCGATGAGAACGAGGCGCACGAAATTGAGGTAGCAATTACAGATTTGTGGTTCAAATGGCACCAAAAAAACAAAAAATTTATGCCACAGATTTCCGTGCACATTGAAACGGCGGGCCCACATGAAAACGAAATTCGGCACATTCTCTCCACCGATGGGCTCTCATTCGTCCGTTCCAAAGTGGGCACTTACGTGCGCGAGTTGAAGGAGGAGTTCAGCAAAGGGATCATTTTGCCGGTGGACAGCAAAGGCGCCATTCGTCCGCAGGCGGTGGCAACGCAAGGGAAAACGGTGGTGGACAAGAAGCGCTTTCAGAATGATATCATTCAGAAGACGGAGGAGAAAGTGACCACGGCGGAAAGTGAGGGGGGGGGGAATAAACGAAGTTGGCGAGGGGAGGGAATTCGGCACGGATTTGATTTATGGGTATTTAAATCTAATAATTTTCGTTTTAGCTCAAAACGCTCTCAAAACTGGTGGTTTCGAACTGACCGAAACATTCAAAGTGCCGCCCGAACGCCTTTTTGAGATTTTGACTGCGTCTGAGGTGCTTTTTTGGATAAACATTTCATCTTGAAACCTCTGATTTTAAGCCACAATTTGATTTTAAATCGCATTTCATTCCCTCCACAAACTTTCAGTTGGTCAGTGTTTGGTCTCCGAATTCGTCAATTGATGCGCGAGAAGGTGGCCAGTTTTCGTTGCTTGGCGGAGTGATGTCGGGTCATTTCACCAAATTGGTAAATGGATGAAACATCATTGGCTTAATCTACATTCAAAAATATGAAATAAGCGCGTGACCGGGTCCCGAGTCGGATTTTGGGGGATCTCAATTCACAATCCCGCCTTTTTGAAATTGCGGGATTAGCCGAATTAACACCGCAAATTGATTTTAGGCAAATGCGGCGCTTATTTCAATGGCATGGCGTTTGAAGAGTTACCCATCAGGTAAACCTAAAAGTCTGAATCCGTTTCGCATTTTCCTTCATTTTTAGGACATTTTGCGGATGTGACATTTACGCTTAAGGACAAAGTAAGAAGGGAGAAGCGGAGCTTATCTTTCTTTTTTTTGTTTCTGGAGGTTTCGTTTTTTATTTTTTCTTCATTTTTTTGTAGGGCGACAGCACCGATCTCGAGCTTAAGGCTGACCAAGTGCCGGAGCAGCTGATTGAGGACACGAAGACCGGCTTTTCCCGTTACTATTTCCAAAACATTGGCAAGAAGTTCGGCATCAGTCTCAACCTTTTCTGAACAATGGAGAGAAATGGAAAAACGAATCGTCGATAATTCCGCCGTTACTTTCATCGGTGACCAACAAAAACCGTCGAAATGATTTTCTGTTTTGTTTATCGGATTTAATGATTTTCTGTCTAAATGGATTATTATCACATGGTTGGCTTGCTTTTAATTCTCTTCGCTAGGAGGGCAAATAGCAATTCTGACAGAATCAAAGGCAAATGCACGAGTTGGTCAAATCTTTGAATGGGGCCAATGGGAATCATTTAAAACACATATATATATATATATATATACCGAAATTGACTCATTGCAAGGTTCAAATACACCAGCCGAAGTTTCTGTCCGTCTAGCCAAACGAAATGAAATGGAGCAAAAAGGCTGCAGGACATGGGAAGGGAAAGAGTTGCCCAGGGGACACCGCCGACGGAGCGGGGGGGGGGGAAGGAATAATGAAAGCGGCAAACATATCAGTGCCCATGAGAGAGGGGCAGACGTAGGAGAGATAGAGAGAGACTTCGCGAGGATCGAAGAATTGACTAGGGAAAGGAAGGTGGGAGATAACCAGAAGAAGCTGACAGAAGCACAGAGGCAAAGTATCGACCGGAACAAAAGGGACAGAGAGACGGCGGGGGGAAAGTGCCGGAGGCGAGGGACTCTCACCGGCCCATTCCTCACGCATTGCCGAAGGGGCCAAAGTCACTGAGCGGGGGGGGGGGGGTGGGCGACGTGGGAGGGACGGCCCCAGCCGATGACGGACGGTGCCGTCAGACGAGAAGAGTGCACCCCCCCCCCCCACGCATTTGGCCAGGAAGAAAGACAATGGCGCCGCCAAACGAAGCAAAATGGATTTGGCGAACAACGCCCGGGGCACGGCAAATGAATGGGGCGGGGAGGGCAAGGCACAAACAGCCCCCTCCCCCCCCCCCCAACACACTCACTCAACTCGGACTGGTGGTGGCAGTGGTGGAATTAATTATTATTGCCTGCTCTGCTGAGGGCAACACTTTGCCGGAGACGGCGCGGCCAACTTTGGACAGGACGGGGGGGGGGCACGAGTGATTGGGCCATTTTGGTTGATGAAAAAATAAAATTGCCTTTCCGATGACCCCATTTTGACGCCATTGCTCGGCCGACCCTTTAAAAGTCGCATGTCTTTCGTCCTCCGTCACAGCGGCGCATCTTAGGGATTACAAATGCCCGCATTTTAGGCTTAATATGCCCATTTAAAACAACAGTCAAACAGTGCGTCACTCGCTTCCTTCGCTTGGCTTTCTTTGCCTCTGTGAGCATCAAATGTTGGCTCATCAGCTGCTGATGAGTCAATGGGCCGACTCTCCCCCCCCCCACTTTTTGGCCCAGCCATTTTTATGCATTTTATGCTGCCTTTGCTTACAATTAGCATTTATTTGAATCCCATTTAATATTTACATATTTGCATGCCACTCCATCACTTTGTTGTTTGGTGTTGTGCCAATGCCATTTTTCAAAAATGATCGCCCGTCTCCTGCCCCCCCCCCCGCCCATTTTTGCCCTTTCTCTCCCACTTTTCCTCCGCCCGCGCCGCCCTTTTAAATTTGTGTGCCATCGCTTTGGCGTCGTCGGGCGCAGCGTGGCGACGACAGCAGCAGCACAGGTCATACGCCCAAAATCCAATTATTTGTGCCCTATTGCGCTCTCCTTTCATTCGCGCTTTTTACACACTTCCGCCGCTTGCGCCGGTCGGAGGCCGACGAATATTTTTTGTGTTTTTTACGTTTTGAAATTTCCGCAGACAAAACGAATGGGGGGAAAGCAAATAAATGTACGCTTTCAACCCACACACGACACTCACTCACTTTCCGTTTCCTGTTAAACATTTTGCATGGCAATTTGCGAGGAAAAGCGACGACGGACGGAGGGGGCGGACGGACGGACGGATTGAGTTTTTGCTTTGCTCGCTGCTGCTGATGCAACGCCAGCGCAGAAGGAAAGGTGTGGCGGCATTAGCCTTGCCATTTCAACGCTTTCGTCTTTTGATTTTAGCAAAGGAAGGCAATTTCCCCTTTTCATTTGGGTCCTCCGGATTAAAAATTGCTCTGCTTCTCCTCGTCAAATAGTGTTGTTAGCTGCTGTTTTCTGCACATTTCCTACATGTTAAATTTAGTCCTTTCTCCGTCGGATTGGGTCTGTCCCCCTCATTCAGTCGGCCCTTTCCCCTCTTTTCCCCCTTTCCCATCCATTATCCCCTTCCCTCCTCTTCCCCTCCCCCTTTTTACGCTAATGTTGCCGCCAGCAGCACTCAATCGCTTCATCATTGACTCCCTTCCCCCATTCTCTCTTTTCAATTATCCACTTGATGAAGGCCTGAAAAAACGGTGGCGTGGCGGCTCTGCCGGAAGATGAGGGGCACAGCGGCGGGGGAGGGGGAGGGGGGGGGGTGGGTCTCCCCCCCCCCCCCTCGTCCCCTGTGTTAGTGTGTTGTTTTGGAAAATGCTTTTTTTACGTTGATTTTTTGACGAAAGCGAGTGCTGGGCATTGAAAGGAGCCCGTCCACCCATCCGTGGCCTTTGCACGGGGCTTGAGACCGGCAGAGGCCGCAAAGGGCGGGAAAAGCCGTCCCTTCCCTATCGATCCTCTCTTTGGCATCCCGGGATTCGTTGTTTGTTCGGTTTTCTCATTTGTCCCCAATCCTCCCGCAATGGCACTCCCCCCCCCCCTCCCTCTTCCTGCCGTGCTGTCCTCATCATTCCCACTTATTCCATTTTGTCGCCCCTCTCCTCCGCCTTTTTCGTCCATCCTTCGCCGTTCTCTCATCACCCTCCTCCCCTTGTCACTCGCCCTTCTCTCATTCATTTACTCCCTCCCCCCCCCCTTTTCCCCCTTTCTCCGCCCTCTCTTTCCGCTCTCTTTTCATGCCGCCCGCTGCATCCCCAAAGAACAAAAGTTAAACAAATGCGATTCGTTCGTTCGTGAACAGAATGTGTGAAGTGAAAGGGAGAAAAGGGGCGGTAAAGAAGTAAAATGGCAAACACAGCGGCGGACTATTGGGATGGATTGGCCTTGGCCTAACTTTTAACACCAATCCGTCCACTGATCCGCCGATTGTTAACACTTTTTCTTTCCTTTTTCCTTTCCTTTCTTTTTTCTTGGCAAATAAATTCATTCATTTTTCTGCTTGAATTATAAATTTTTCGCAATAAATGCCAATTTGTTTATTTATCAGATTCCCTCCTCAATTTAGAGCTTCTTTTTCAAATAATCTCTGTTTTTAAAGTCCTTTCGCTTTTTCTGACATTTTTTTCAATTCATTAATTTTTTGCTCGTCCGAATAAACAATTGGAATTTTTTTCATTTCCTCTGATTTTTTTGCTATTTACACATTTTTTCTGTCCTTTCAGAAACCTTGAATTTTTAAATTTCTTTTAAAGTCAG
This sequence comes from Heterodera glycines, assembly GCA_004148225.2. Taxonomy (NCBI): domain Eukaryota; kingdom Metazoa; phylum Nematoda; class Chromadorea; order Rhabditida; family Heteroderidae; genus Heterodera; species Heterodera glycines. The sequence continues at coordinate 4,041,885 of CP049705.1, read as the reverse complement.
AAATGCTTCACCAAGGCCGTGAAAGAAGCGGCCAATGAACCGTAAAAACGGTGACAACATCAGCAGAAAAAGAACAACAAAAATTTCAGCAAAAAGCGAACGAAAAGTGCCGAATTTGGAGGAAGCGAAAGCCAAAAACGAAGCGAAGGAAGCGGAAACATTGCGGGGCATTGGCCTTCGTTTGGGCACCCCAACAGCAAACAAATGATCCCTCCTGTTGCGGTGCCATCAGCCGACGTTGAGCAGTCGAAGATAGCACAGACGACGAATGCAAAAGTGTGACCATACAACGGCAGGGACAATTCCAAGGGGAGGGAAATAAACCCCAAAGGGGAAAAAATTAATGGAAAATCGAAAATTAACTGGCCATCTCTATAATTATGGTATTCCGAACCGTGTCATAACAGTTAGACAGTTTTTTATTTTATTTTTTTTTAAAATAATTTTATTAGAAATTCCAAATTTGATTTTCTACCAAGTTCTTTTTTGAAATCATTGTAAAAACTGCCATTGACCCCTCCGAACATTACCCTAAGCTAAGACCCTGAAATTGTCTCTGCATGCCAGAAATGTAAACAATGAAAACTTTTGAAATTGAAATCACTTTTTGCTCTCCGCTTCAGTCCAATGTCTGCGCTGAATTGGCCATCGATGTGACCGCCGCCGATGCACCGCAACAACACAGAAACTTGCCTCCTCTCCCTCCCCACCCACCGCCGCCGTCCTCGGCTTCCGCCAATTCCTCCGCTGCCGTTGTTTCCTCTTCAAATTTGCTCCAATGTTCGCTTTCCCAGCCGACCATCCACGACAGTGTCGTCGTCGGCGGTGCGTTCGCTTCGTCCATCAGTAGCGGCAACGGCGGTCAACTCGCGCACAGCGAATGGCACCCGACCTCGGCACATCTGTGCGCTTACCATGACTGCCGGTCGTTAGCCTACGCGTGGGGTCTTGGCACGTCGACGTCGAGTCTGGAAACGACACGACCTACCGGCGCTTCACAGGTGGGGGGAGGGGAGGGCACAGAGTTGAACAAGCGAAATGTTTGTTGCTTCTGTTTGAAGGCCCAAAGTCCGTCGGAGGATGACCCCGGCGATGGGAAATGCAACGATTTGTTGGCAAATTGTCCCGCATTTCGCAACGAACTCGGCGAAGAGCCCATCCGACGCATTGCATTGTCACGGCAAACCTTTCCGACCACCAGCAGTGGGCAGTGCCAACAACACAACGTTAAGCAACAACACCACACAAATGGACGGAGACGGACACCGCCGGAGGAATTGGCGGAGACATGGCACAGAGAACACATGGCAGCAGAAGTACCGGCCGAAGACCGTTCAATTGTCATGTTTGTGTCGTTTTAGGTCGGCGTTTTGGAAGATGTTTCGAACGTTTACTTGGGCGGCCGTCTCTGTGCCAGTCGACAGCCACGGGTGGTGGTGGAACCATTGGACTTGGGCTCCTATTACTACAGACATTGTTTCGCCGGGCGGAACCACGTAGAATACGTCGGCATTGACGAATCCTCGGTAAGTTTCATCATCATCGTTGTCGTCACATTAAGCCAATGTTGGTAAACAATCATTTTCTCTCTCCAAAGGGCCCCATTTGCGTGTCGATGGTTCGCGAGGAGAGCAAAGACGGCGGCGCCGGCACGCTGCACGCCATCTACCGCCTGATTTTACGCGTTAGCGACGTGCTCACAATGCGCGTGTCCGTCCCGGAGGAAGCGTTGTCCGACGCGGCCAACCAGGACAGGAGCACGCGGACACTGATGCGTGAACTGCTTGAGATTGTGTGTCCGCAGGTGAAGAAAACAATGCCAAACAAAAAAACTGCATTTTTTGCTGAATTTCCCTTTATTTTCAGGTCCAATTCGGCTGTCTTCGTCCTTCGCTCAGTGTTCCCAAAGTGGAGGAACTGTTGCTCAAAATCGACGAACAGCCCATTTACACGCGCTACAAAGTCGGTGTTCTCTACTGCAAGGCGGGACAGTCGACGGAGGAGCAGGTGGAAAAAATCAAATGAAGTGGGAGAGATGAGAATGGCATTTTTAAAAAATAAACAATTGTACATTTGTTGGGTTCATACATTTTTTGGGGGGGGGGGGGTTCGCAGCGAGGGCGGGTCGCAAATTTTGAAAATTTTCTTAACAAATTCATTAAAAAGTCCAAAAATTTTTCCCGGCGGCGCCTGGCGCCACCGCCGGCCCCTGTTCCCGAAAGTTTTTTGGAAAAAGCGCGCCGAAAAAAAAGTTTTTGAAAAGCAAAAAAAAAAAGATCATCGGCGCGGATTTGTACCGACCCACCACCCTTTTTAATGTAGGTTGGGTTATTCATTTGCCAAGAGATTTTGAAACTCGTAAAAACGCAATTTGGTTGATGAATCACCAGACAATGACACGGTTGACAATAAGCAAATTACACCAATGTCCCTTTTTAGATGTACAACAACGAACATTCGTCACCACATTTTGAAGGTATAACCGTAACCTTTTTTCCGGATAAATGATGATATCGGTTCCCCTTTTTGCAGAATTTCTCGACTTTTTGGGCACCCGCGTGCGTCTGAAGGGCTTCGAGTCGTACAAAGGCGGGTTGGACACGCGCGGAGACACCACCGGACTGTACAGCATTTACACGGAGCATCACTCTGCCCAGATAATGTTCCACGTGTCCACAATGCTGCCATTCACTCCGAACAACAAACAGCAGCTGTACCGGAAGCGACACATTGGAAATGACATGGCAATCGGACGGGGAAGGGAAGGCAAGGCATTGAAATGAATGGACTCTCTTCAGGTGACCATCATCTTCCAAGAGCCCGACGCCTTGCCCTTCTCGCCCATCACCGTCCGTTCCCACTTCCAACACGTGTTCATCGTCATCCGCGCTTGCAACCCGCTAACCGAGGGTGTCACCTATCGGGTCGCTGTCTCTCGTGCCAAGGACGTGCCAACGTTTGGCCCCCCAATCCCCGCAAGTGCCACTTTTCAGGTAGTGCCAACAAACAAAACGAACAAAGTATCACATTCTTATGCATTCAAATTTTCGCAGAAAAGTGCCGAGTTCCATGACTTTCTTATCACCAAAATAATCAACGCCGAAAATGCCGTCCATCGGTGCGCCGTTTCTTCCCACTTTTTTATTTTTTGTATTTCCTCCCCTCTTTTTCTAGGTCCCGCAAATTTGCTTCGATGGCGGCGCGTACCCGGCGCGAGGCGCTGAAGGATTTGGTGGAGAACTACGCGGGTACTGCCCATTCAAACGAAGGCGCGTCGCGCATTGCGTCGCGGCTGTTGGGCGGTTCGGTTAAGCGCAAAGAGCGCGTGGTGCCGAGGCCCGTGCTCGATGCCGCAGTCCGTGCTGCGCTCTCCTGGTAATTTATTAGTCGGGAAATATATAAGGCTTCGACTTACCCTTCCCCCCTTAGGCAAGTCGACGTGTTTGACCATTCCACCGGCCAACGTGCACCTGCCGTGCTCGGTTTGTCCGCCGACACGCTCGTCCTCCTCTCCGTACCCTCCGGGCTGGCCGTGTTCTCCACGCCCACCCATTCCATCCTGGGATGGATCCAAGCCGCCGATGGAGGGTTAGCAATTTCAAAGGGCTCAAAAGATTAAATTACCTCCAAATCCCCAAAAACCTGAATCTTGGATTGGTCACTGATTCATTTCTACGGATGGTTAATCATTTTCATCTCGCCACTTAAGTTTTAAGTCTCAAAATTTCCACATTTAAGTGTCAAAATTTTCTTTGACCATGGCGATTTGCTGCTGTTGTGGTGCGCTTCCCCCGATGGCAGTGAGCGCGAGTTGGGACTGTTGTTGAAGCGACTTGCGTCCGTCACAAATGGGGAGGAGGCGAAGGAGGTCAGTGAAATTCCATTTCCACGTTAATTAATTTCCGTTTCATATTTCTAGGTCATTTTGCATAAGAATAAAGCACTTGGCGAGTCGTTCGGTTTCCATGTCCAGGAGGAGGGCATCGTCACGGACGTGGACATGAACAAAGTGTCAATCCTCTTTAATGACTAGCCAAAAAATTATGAATTTCAAAATAATCCCCGTTTTCCTTAAGAGTGCCTGGCGCGTTGGCCTTCGGCAGGGCTCTCGCATTGTCGAGGTTTTTTCATTTAAGGCCCTTTTAGTTTATTAAATACGTTTGGATTTTCAGTTGGAAAATGCGGCTTTTTTCACGTTTAGCGCCGAACACATCGCCGTTTTGTTGGCGGAACGGTCGCAAATTAAGGCATTCATTCGGCAGCTTTTTGCTTATCATTTTCCATTTTCTTCAGCTCACAATGATCGCCCCGGCCTCTGATGGTAATCCGAGACGGGGATGTGAAGGTAAAACATGGAAAAGAGAGGGGGGGGGGAAGAATTCCGAAATTTTTCAATTAAAACAAATGACACAGATTTTCAAAATTGTCTCTCCGCCATGGCCCGGCCCCAAAGAGCCTCCTTTTTCTTAAAAAAAAGGCTAAAACCCAACTGCATTCATTCTCCCCTGTTTACAGACCCGAATTGTCCCGCCGTCCGTGGCCTCGAATGCCAACAATTGCTCTCCCCCGACTCATTCGCTCGCCAACCGTTGGCCTACCAGCAAATGTTTGCTCTGCGTGACCAGCAGCGTCGGGTCGGCTCCAAACTCAGTTCCAATTTGTCCGGCGATTCCTGGGGCAACAGCACACCGTCGCCCACGTCGCTGACGGCGGTGACAGAACGCAAAAAATATTCGTAAGTTAAAAACAAAATGGCATTTCTATTTCACATTTTGCGCTTAAGGGCACCGGCGTTCGGTTCGGCAGTCAGTCGCATTTACCAATTGGAGAGCAATGCGTCCGTTGACTCCATCCAAACACGGCGCGGCGCCAATCGGCCACAGCACACGTCACTCACGGGGACGGGTGAACAACAGCCACAGGTGGGACTGTCTAAATCAATTGGCGATTCCATTTTACTCCTCCCCACAGAATCAGTCGGCCTGCTCCTCCGCCTCCACCTTTAGCCGTGCCCGTTCCGACGACGTGGCCACCAAACCGCCCGCTCCGTCCGCCTCCGCAAAAGTGTCAGTGTCCAACTTGGCAATGTCGCTGGAGGAGTCGCTTCTCTCCTCCAATTCGGCACCCTTCGTGCAGTCGACTTCTTTTTGCGACGGCATTGCGCTGCCCTCCACCACAAAAACAGCGGCGACACTTTTTGCCGAAACGAACAGCGGCAGGGAACAGCAGCAAAGGAGGCGAGTGTCGACGGACGGCGAGCTGAGCAGGTACCAGTGGTGCCTGCAGAAAGTGGTCGCAGAGAAGCGGGAGCTGGAAGCCGAGTTGGAACACTGCCGTAATCAACTCGTGGCGGTCAGTCCCCCCAAAACAGTCGATGATCATCAAATAACCCTCCCCAATTCAGGAACAGCGTGCCCACGAGAGCACGAGGCGGCAACTCCACATGCTCACGGAGTACTGCGAACGCTTCTCAATTGTCCCACCTCCGTTCGAGGAGGGGGACGAGGAATTGTGATCAAAAAGAAAGCCTGCCCTTCCCCAGGCCCTTCCAATCTCTTGACCTTTGTTCTCCCATGCACAATATTCTATTGTTTGTTATATGTTTTGTAAGAACATTTGCACTTCATATTCATCTGACTTTGCTTTGCATTTTTCGAAAAAGATCATTTAAATCAGGGTTACCCTTTGTCCTTATTTGTAAGATTTGTCCTTATTTTGAGGGTCCAAATCTTACAAATTTGAAATGTCCTTATTTGTAAGATTTGTCCTTATTTAAGCTCTTTGTCCTTATTTTCATCTTATTTTTTGGATTCAGGGAGAAATTTAGATTTTTAATGATAGGTAATTTTTGAAAGAAATGTTTTTTGAAGCGAATTAATATCCAAAATCTTAACAAGATTCAGTTAAATATTCAAATTTTTCTCTCGGCTTAAAAAAATTGGCTCAAAATCGTAATTTTATCATTTTTTGAACAAAATCGTTAAGAATTCGCATTAAAAATTACAAACATTTTTCCGGCGGCGCCTATTAGAGCAGGGGCGTATCTGTTCTTATTTCTAAGAAATGTTCTGATTTGGGGTAGTGTCTTTTTTACCCATTATAAACCATTTTTACTGGACAGCGGTGGTGCAATTCATGGGACACACAGTTGATCTCATAAAAAAATAAATGAAATTCGAGTCGGTTCAAAAATAAATGCGAGCTTTCATATTTTTTTCTCAAAACAACAAGACTAACAACAATGATTTGGTTAAATCATGGATAGGAAATCCCGAAGGAGATAAAACATTCAGTCGGATAAATGGGGCTGGGCTGTTTACATAAAAAGGCATTTGTATGTTTAAAAACGAATAACCGGCTAACTCGCGATAATTACGTAAGTGATTCTGATTCTTCTGCATTCAGCGGGACAATGGTTTATTTGCTGAGGCGGACATCGGCAGTCTTACCCATCTGTTGCATGGAATTATTTTTTAGTAAATGTCCGCTTCTTTCGGCCCGTTTACCTTCTTCCGCTGCCTTTTGCGTGCCTTCCGCGTCAAATTTGCCGGATCGGCGAAAAAGGTGCGCTCCTCCGCGTCCATCACAATGATTTCGTCATCCTCCGCCATTCCCTCCTCCTCCGTTTTCACCGTCGGTTTCTCTTCCTCCGCTTCCTCTTCTCTCTCGTCCAAATGTGAGTAGCGTTTTCGCTTCGTCTTTTGCGTCTCCCCCTCTTCCTCCACTGTCTCTTCCACCGTATTTCCATCGTTCGTCCTCCATTCATTTGTCGTTCTCTTTTTGCTCAGTTTCTCAACAATTGTCGTGGCCCGAATGGTCCCCCCATTAACGATGTTCCCATTAACATCTGTTCCACGGGCATTGGTCTGCAAAAATGTTAAATGAATAAAAAAAAGAATCTGTCCTGACTCTTCTTTAGTGATTACACATTCGACGCTCCTTGCAAAGAGTGGACTTTTGACGATTTATTAAAAAACCAAGGAGTGCTTTGATTTGCAATTTTTTAATAGGGATTAGAAATTGGTCAATGTCAGATTCGTGATCACCGATCCGAAAAGCATCGAAACCATACGACTTCCGCAAATTCCCATAGCATCTCCAAAATCAGTTACCGTTTTCTGCCTTGCCGTCAGCACGTAGTTGTCGTACGGACTGACCCACTCATGTTCAATTCTGTTCCGAATTTGGTTCTTGCGTCGCTCTGCTTCGTTGTGGTACTGAAAAGAGCAATAAAGAAATAATATTAGGTTTTTTTATCTGTCGTCCATCTGTAACGCCCTTTCTTTCTCTCTCTCTTTTTCACTCTCTCTATGACAGTTTCTTCTTTTTCAGTCTATTCTCTATGTCCCTCTTTGCTTCTCTCACTTCCTCTCCATTTCCCCTTTGCTCTCCGTCATTGTCCTCCTCCTCGTCGATCAGCACAACCGTTCGAATGGCACTCATCCGTCTGTTCATTGTCAGCAACTTCTTGAGTTCATTATTAGAAACACTTTCTTTGTCCGTCCGTCCCTCTTCCTCATCCGTTCGTTTGTTATTCGTTTCTTTCAAATGCTCCCAACGGTTCGCAATTCCGATCAGCTTAATTTGGTGTTAAATTAAATTGCATTCTTTTGGGGTTTTTCCCTACTTTTCTCATTGTTCCCCGGGGCGCTGTTCCCTCTGCTCCTCCGTCTCCCCTCTGTCTGTTTTTGTTGTTTCTGTTGTCATTGTCCAACATTGCTGTTTCGCCCGTCGTTGTCATTGTCAGCAACGATTTGTACGCTCGGGAGAGGTCAATGCGCAGTTCCAATTTGGCGCGTTGTGCCGTAATTCGATTGGCATCGAATTCTCCGAGCACTTCGTCCGCGTTCCGTTCACGCGCCGGAGCAGCGGACCGAACGGACGAAATGACGGACTGTTCCAACGGAAGATCACGAGCATAGCAAATGATCCTTATTAGAAGAGAGAAAGTAAGAAATGGCAAAGCCGTGGATGTATATATGGTATGTATTAAATTAAATATTCCGGTGTCATCGTCGTTCAAAATCAAGTCCCGAATTTAAATAATTTTTGAACGTGAAATTGCCGACTTTAAATTCCGTAAGATGGTGGAGAACAGACTTGTGCAGTGCTGCCTGTTCGCTACGCACAATTGGCGGCACCGGAGCACAACATGCGAGAATACCACTCGGTTCACGAGGCAAAGTCTGGACAAAAAAACAACGGTTGAGTCAGCATGTCCTATTAGTCTGAAACATTATCCTCGTAGGATTAGCAGAAGGGGGGGGGGGTAAGTCAGGGCCAAATTCAAAATTTTTATGATTATATTCCCAGCGAAATACACTTTTATTTTCAATTCTTGAATTGTCGACACCTCTGCTATTTGCAACATCATATGCTCAGGCAGCACATAATGCAGTGATTCGTCTTTTTCGCGCGCCGTTCGGTCCCTCCACGCCCAAAGGCGGGCGAGTGCCTCCAATTGGCGATTGTTGAAACGACGACCGCGCCTAAGCAATTTCATATGACCCATGGGATTGAAGCGGGGCTGTTTGAACACCTTAAAAACGTATTACGTGGAATTTAGGATGATGAAAAGTTTAGAAAACAAACCAATTGACAAATTTGGACACTTTGCATGAACACTTCGCAGAGCGCAGAACGGGCCGTGTCGTTGTGTGAACGGTATTTGGCCAATTCCAATTTTAGGCGGTCATAGCAATCCAACAGAAAATGAGTGTCCGCCCTCGCATAATTAACCATCGGTTCGATTAGAGGCCTAATACAATATTTGAATTTATATTTTTAAAATATTCCGTTGCACCCACCTTTCTCTCCAATCAGCCATTTGAAATTGTTTGTCCAAATGAATGTCCAACAGATCAGCCAACATTTGGGCCAAGCTCCCGCCACCACTGTCCATGCCATTGTTTCTGTCGGTTGCGTTGCTGCGAAGCCATGCCGAACCGAGGCGACAGTCAAAAAGACCGACCAAGTAAATGCCGAAGTCGCGTTGGAGCCAAAGCACATCGGAATCAGCAGAAAAAGCCACCTAACAATGTGGAAGAAGGAATAATTCATCAAAAAATAAAATAATGGCACATACTTTGACAATGTTTGGGTTTGTGAATGGTTCGTTGAGCAAATGCAAGTGCGGCCATAAAGGGAAGGGATCGACGAGGTAATCGGCGGAACGAGTGGAGATTTGCAGGAGACAGGAGAGGCCGAGAAAAGAGCGGAACGAATGGTGCTGAAACAAAATTGGCAATTTCAGAGGAAGGGGGGATTATTCAAACCTCGACATCAAAGGAAAACTCGTGAACTTCGTTTAGTGTGTCGATCAATGCCTCCAAGTCCTTTAACTGACGGACCCAAATTGGCGGAGAACTCTCCAATGGAGTCGGTTTCTTGAAGAGAAAAAACAATTCCATAAATGTATACAAGTGACAAACAGACTTTGACAGTTTCGGGCAGTGCCATCATTTGACTGTGTTCGGTCGGTTCGAATTGTGTCAATTCCTCAGCGTACGGATGCTCCTCCACCGCTTCGTCTTCCGCAGTCGCCCCATTGCCCAGCGACATCCGTCCGCCTTCGTCCGCTTGCGCATCGCTCGGCCATTCCCTCGCCATCCCTTTCCCCGCGCTTTCCTCCATTCGTCCATTTTCCTCCATCGCTTCGTCCCCTCCTGCTAACATCAGTCGCATTTTGCCTTTGCCAACACTGCTTCTGCTTCCCACGGCTTTTGCTGTCCCATTGTTGGCGTTGTGTTTGAAGCGCAATTTGGGAACGAAAGGCAAATCGCAATTGTTGATCAGTTCGCGAAAAGCTCGTTGAGGTTTCTAAAGTAATTTCAAAATGTGTTATTATTCTTCCCATTCGCTCTTTTTGAGTTGAATTTGACTGGTGACAAAAGTGACATTTTCTTTTTAGCCATAATAGCATGTAACCTGTGCATAAAATCACGATTTACCTAATTTTTGTTTAATGGGTCAATCCCTTATAATTACGTACCAAAATTGTCTGTGCCATTGCATTTCCAACTCCCTTTTTGGCTGTGTTTTCCGTCATCATTTCGCTGTGCGTAGAAAACACTGCAAAACGACCGCCGCCGTCACGGAAAGCGCCGCCTCCGTGCGCATTTCGGCTGTACGCGTCCGCAGCTGAGCCTGACTTTACAATTTGTGAATTCGAAGCGCTCGCAACAATGGTGGAAGTGGCGCTTCTAAGAATTGGTTCAGCGCCCAACGAAATTTGCCGGGCTTTAATCCGATCGCGGGTCAATGATCGCTGATGCTCATCCAATGCAATGGCCTACAAATAAATGGGATTTTAGCCTTCAAATGACCTAAAACGAACGGCACGGTCGACGAACGCATCACAAAAGCCAATCAATGGGCCCATGCCATCATTCAAAACGGACTCATTCAGACGACATTGGTAATTTGTGAGTCTTCGAAGCCTACCAATATAAAAACGAAAATAAATTGCTTGGAAAATTAGAAATTAGCACATAATGATGGCCCGGTTGCGTTGGACTCGCATAAATTCTGCATAATCAGCAAAGGATGAGTACAATTCGTGGCCATCGCCTAACATTGGCAATTTGTTTGACTGACGAACCAAATTTGCAGTTGCTACATGGAGCTTCTTCAAAGAATGAATTTAGGTTTCAACAATGAAGCATAAATTAAAAAATACCTTGCAAAGCTCTGAAACATTTTCTGGAGATGCTTCGGATGTTGAGGATAAAGAAGCGGTTGAAGTGCCCTGATTTTCCATAAAAATTATAATTAATAGATAAGACCCTGAAATTTTTAATTTTAGATTTCAATGCGAGTCCGGAAAAAATTTCTCTAAGTGAAATTTGCGGTTCAGTTTGATGGGTTCACGGGAATCGAAAATTAGTGTCTCTATTTTAATGTAAAAAAACAGTTCAGAAGAGAAGGAATTTTGATTTTGTGGTACTTAAAATGGCCAAGAAGGAAAGAAAGAAAAAAACATTTTCTTATTCTCTCTCTCTCTCTCTCTATCCTAATCTTACTCTCTCTCTAAAATGGTACATAGATAAAGAAAATTTCCATCTAGGGCTGTATTTTAATTTCCTTCGTTTTTTCACGCCGAAAAGGCAAATTTATAGCAAAATTGATAACTCCTAATTAAGTAACGAAAATTTGCAATTGATTTTTTAGAATCCAATAGCAAATTTTATGATTGGACTTGCATAAACTTGGTATTTCCTTCTGACAGCAAAATGGTACCTCATAATTCTGAGTTCACGCGAAAGTTGCGGGTTTGTTGAACTTTTATAACTGTGTTTTTTGTCTGCGTTACATCTGATCATTTCTTTAGGCTGCCGTACGTGCCAAAATTGAGGAGTTTGGCATTGACGTGGATGACGAATTGCCCGACTATGTGATGATTATGGTCGGGAACAAAAAGGACAAAGCTCGAATGAAGTCCGACCTGAAACTGTTCTTGGGCGACAAAACGCCTGACTTTGTTGAATGGTTTGTCAGCAAAATTACTCTTTTTTCACGGCTTTTTAAGTCATTCATTTTCCCTCTTTTAGGCTCTTCGGCTTCTTCCAAAAGGTCAAAAATGCCACTACAACAAGTTCAGCGTCGACACAACAACCGCAGAAACAAAGCTCGACCGAATGGGCAACGGACAAAGAGAAGAAACGGACGATGGACAAAGACAAAGGGGACGGAGAGGGAAAAGCGGCGGAGAAAGTGTCATCGATGGAGGAAAAGCCGACAAAACACGACAGACGGGAACGGACGAGGTGAAATAGGGGCAAACGTCTCATCAATAAAGAATTCTTTCCGATCCAAAACATGGCAATCTTTCGGTTCATTGGTCCCGAATTTTTTTTTAATAAAATTCTGGAAACAAATTTCTAACAATAAGACTAATTTGAGCCGCTGAGTACGAATATGACCACCTTTTCGACCAATTTTGAATCCCGAATTCGAACATTTGAAAAAATTTCAATTTCACCAAATATGCCCAACAATAAGCATTGAAAGGTAAATTCTGAAACATGATCCAATATTTATCAAGTAATGCCAGTGTCTTTTTTCCGTTGAACTATTGCCAAATATATGCCGTACATCTAGGCGTATTTGATGAAATTGAAATTTTTGAATTTTTTAAAAAATGTTCGAATTCGGGTTCGGGATTCGAAATTGGTCGAAAAGATGGTCATATTCTACTCAGCGGCTCAAATTAGTCTTATTGTTAGAAATTTGTTTCCAGAATTTTATTAAAAAAAAATTCGGGACCAATGAACCGAAAGATTGCCCAAAACATTTTCCGGGCGCCTCATAATGGAAATATTGGAGCCCTTTGTATTCAATAAATTTACGGAAAATTGTGCATAAAAACCTTTTACTCTAGAAAAAAACACATTTAACATTATATTTTCCAGGGAATCTGAAAAGCCCTCCTCTGACAGAGCCAAAGTCATCAGTTCGTCGTCCGCCGATTCGCAACACAAGCGACGTCCGTCTCACACCAAAAAACGCCTGCCTTCCCCGCCGCCTGTCCATCGCGATGCTTTTCCTCCCGCCAAAAATCCTTCCCCGTCGCGCGCTCGCTCACCGTCACGTAACGGCAAAAGCGGAGACGCTAAACGGACGCCACCGCGACGAACGCATCCGTTGCCACCAAAGACACACGGCGAACGCAGCGTAAATATTAAAAAAAACGGAGGGGTTGAGGAAAATAAATTAAAATAATCAGAAAAATGGCAAAATTGAAATGAAAAAACAACCGAAAAATGCAATGAAAGGGACACAAATTGGAAGAAAAGAGACGGAAAAACGGAAACAATTTGGGAAAGATAAGCAAAAAAAAGTGTCACCAATAAAAGCATTTTACGGTAATTTATGAGCAAAATATGATATAATTCAAATACACTGGTAATTAAACACTTCATTAGTCTAAAAGTTATTCGCATGGAATAAGGAAAATGGCTTTTATGAAAATCAACCTTATTCGCATTATTTCTTTTATGACAATTTTGAAAGTTTATTTTATCACTTTACCAATGTTTCCATTTTTCCACAGATTTCCCCTGCCGCCGATCGCAAATCCGTCGTTTTGCCTAGCAAAGGTCCGCCAGCACTTCGTTCCGTCGTCTCTGTGCCTGTCCAATTTGTGCCCACCACGCATCCCCGTGTCCGTGCCGTCGCCCGTTCCCCATCCCCGCCGCCCTCTCCCCCGCTTCCGTCTTCTTCCCCGCTCCGTCTGTCGGTCGCATCACCAAAAATAATGCTTAGCGGCGGCGTTGTGCCCGTAGAGACGGCAGCACCAAAAAGTCATAAGAAAATTGTCAACCAATTGGACATCGCAGCCGTCGGAACGGCCAAAAACGGAGAACGACGGCCGAGGGAGGAGCAAAAGCCGACGGGGGAGGAAGTCGTGCCGAGAAAACAACAGCAGGTAAATATATTCAAACTGTTGTAACTATTTGCATTCCATTCTTCATTTTAGGTGATTCGGACAGCACTTTCGCCTCCGTCGAGAAATGACCCGTCCAACAATAAGCCAGCGATGGACGAGACCACCGCAAAAGTGCCACGCCGACGCGTCATTTACGGCGGCGGCTCATTGATTTTCCAGCGAGCAATTCAACAACAGCAGCAGACAGTCGCGGCAACGACTACGACGACCGCAAGCAGTGCGACCAACACACCCCAAAAGACAACACAGCCAAAGGCAACCGTTGTGGTGCGACCGCAGGTCGACCAATGGGCGCAAAACGAATAACTTTTTTGATTATTTGTTTTAGATTCGCATGGTGACTGTGTCGTCTCCCCCTGCCGCGGACACTGAAGAGGGCGAAGGCCAAATGACAGCAATTGAACCGACGATAAAACGACCGACGACACAACGGCGAACATTTGCAGTTGTTTCACAACAACAACAGACGGGCGTTTCACTCTTTCAGCGGGCGATCAAAGAGACGAAACGGCAGAGAACGGAGGGAGAAGACGCAGAGGGAATAGGGAAAAGACCGAAGCGAATCTCAGCGGAAATGGTAGGGAGGGGTTGGCACTTGCTGTAATTCCACTTTAATGCCATGCTTTTATCAGCTTGAGTCGACAAACATTGCATTTGGTCGAGCAGAAAACGCAGACGGAGCCGCGAGAAAACGGCCGCGAATTGAAACGGAAGAGGAGAAAAAGCACGACGAAGAAGGAGGAGGAGAAGGAAGTGATGAACGAATTGCAAATGAGGGAACGAAAGGAGTTGAAAAGAGGGACAAGGAAAAGCAACAACAGAAAGAAGAGAAACAACGAGAGGAGAAGGAGGAGGGAGAAGAAGCAGAGGAGGAGGAGGAAGTGCTGACCATCGACATGAGCAGAAAGACGAGACAAAAATGCGAAATTAAACGGCCGCCAAAATTCGGCTTGGAATTGGTGAAAGAGCATATCAGTGGGGGGCAAACAGTGAGAGAAAGTCGTGCAGAAGAGGAGAAAAAGAAGGGGGATGAGCACGTGGAGAAGGAAAGGGTCAGTCGGGGATCAGACGAAGTGCCAAAATTCGAATTAATTATTTTGGCATTGTTATTTTGCCTTTAGCAAATTTCTCCAACGCCACCCACTGACCATCGAAAAGAAGCGGCAGCAGAAAGTGTTCTTCAAAGAGAAGGAGGCAAAACAAAAGGGCGAGATCAGCGCATTATTGTTGTCATGCCGAAAAGAGGGCACTAAAGGCTGAAGGACGACCGTCCACTTCAAGCGCAATTGGACATCGCATGCCTCCGCGTTGACAACTTCGGCACCAATCTGGGACGGGCGCATCGAAATTGATGACATGAGCAGCACCGACGACGGTGGGTGTGAAGAGTATTTAAGTGCCCAAATTTGAATTGTTCTTTAACACCTTTATCTGCTTATTTTCTGTCCTTTTGAGAAGCTGAAATTGACGCCGTACTTGCAGACGCACAGCGATTGCGAAAGATTGCGTTGGAAAGAGAATTGCCACCAACCGCTGGTCAGTGTATTAAAATTACAATTATTCCATCAAATTTATTGTTGCCACATCTTTCCTGATGCATTCATTCATTTCCCCTTTAGCGATGAGTCGTCCTCTGTTGTACAATCCGTTGGACTTTTCCCTGTCCTCCGAGTCGGGACTGATCTCGCCCAGCGACGCGGCTCTTCTGCCCGCTGTCACTTACAAACAGTTGATGCTGCTCACCGGAGGTGGCAGCGGTCCTTCTGAAAAGCAGCAGCAGTCGAACAGCGTCAATGGCACCGGCACTTCCCTCGGCTCGCCCACCGTCATTGGTGACGACGGCGTCAACACTGTCTCCGGCACTTGCACTTCGTCCTCCGCCTCTGCTGAAGGAGCGCAACCACCGCTACAGCAGCGACCGCACGCGACAGTTGCGCCCACCACCACAATCCAAGCAGCACCGGCCACAATGTATAAAATGAATGGGGTACCCAAAGGGGGGGGGGGGCTGAAGGGGGCTAAAGCCTCCTCTGAAATCCAAAATTAAAAAAAATGCAACGAAAAATAGGTTTTTAAAAAGGGAAGAGGCTCGTAATATTGAAGTATTCCATTTTGCGTAGGATTGTCCAGCAGCAGTACCAATACCACCACCAAAATCCCCAACTCCGTCCCCGTTCGCATCCGTACTCCCAAGGCTATGTGCCACCGCCGGTTGTAAGTGGTTCAGTAACACTAACAGAAAAAGATTGTCAAATTCTTGCAGGGGCATGCCTATCGCTACCAAGTGAGCCGCGGGTCGGTGTCCAAAGTGTACACGGGCGGAAACAAAATGCAATTTGCCATCCAACAGCAAAATGTGCCGTTGGGAGACAGAGGCGAGTTGAAAAAGCGATATTTGGTCACACTAATTATAATAAAAAGCTTTGCCGTCCCTTCAGAGTCCGTTAAACAACGACTGCATTTGTTGCGCGAGCGGCACAGGCAAAAGTCGCAGGCATTGCAGCGCCATTTGGAGGAGCAGCGACTGTTGCTGGGCCAACTGCAGAAGATGGCCCCTAACGCGGAGATGGAACAACGCAAGGAATTGCTGAGCCGAGTGCGCCAAATGGAGGCGCCGATTGGACAACTGAAACGCGAACTGAACGAAGTCAGCGAGCAGATAACGAAGGCGACCAAATGCGACGGGTGAAGACGACAACGAAGGAAGAATAATAATGAGTTGCTAAGGAACAAGAAACATTTTTGGAGAGCCGCTAGTTAAGAAATACCCTAAAAGAATTTATAGCAGGCCGTTTTGCGGGGTTTGACTGTGTAAAATGTCTGAACTTGGTTCCCAATTTAATTTTATCTGTTGAGGAACGGCAAGTGTTTCACCCACCCCTTAATATGACAACCGCCAGTTCATTTGTTGAGATGCAATTTGTTTAGCTCGTATTTCTCATTGTTTTGTATTTTATTTACATTATTTATTTTTCATAAATGTTTCATCGAAACAGTTGCCTTGGGCTAAATAATATGATTAACAATAGGACGGTGATGAAATTCAAGCTGTCATTTCATTCGTCAAATGCCAGTTAAAGGGAAAGAGTCGGATCTTATACTATAAATTTAATTTAGAGGCAAATAAAAGATAACTGAAGAAAGCAAAACCCGGAAGATCAGAAACCATTCTCCGTTGAATGATTGGCATAACGTACAATCCAACAAACACAAACAATGCAATCCTAGCGGAAATTTTCGTTTTTTTTCATCCTCGCGGGGTCGGCGTCGTGCTGGCAGTTTCGGGCTCATCGTCCGCCGTCTCGCTTCTGTCAGACCCGCTAATTAGAGTAAGTGTCGGATCCACTTCCACCTTCCGGTCGTCAAGCGAAAAATGCCAACCTTTAAAATTTTAAATTAGAATTTGTTTCCACATTTAAACATCCGTCTCACCACTCTCCTCGCTCTCCATTACTTCCATGCTGGCCAAAAAATGTGTGCCGTCAAATCCGCCGACGACAAAAATGCCAATGCCCGAGGCGGAAATCGCGTGGTGGTGAACACGAGCGCTCTGCTGCATAGATGGGCCAGGGCGCCACTGTGCGTTTGGCGAGTCCAAAACTTCGACGGTGGCCAGCACGTTGTGACCATCGTGACCGCCAATAGCAAACAACGAATTGCCGAGCACAGCGACCGCACAGCCGCGACGAGGCGTACGGAGACGCGCAAGGTGATGCCATTGGTCCATTTGCGGGTCGTACGCCTCCACCGAGTCCAAACAGTTCCACTTGTCGCAGCCGCCAACGCACACGACCAAACCACGCCACGCCGTGCAGCCAGCCTGTGGTAGTATGATACACTGGTTTCCCCCGCCCTTTCCCCACGGATCAGCCCCCCCCCATCATTAAAAATTTTTTACGAAAAATTCATTAAATTTTTTATGCCCACCTGTGACCGTTGTGCCTTTAGCGGTGCGATCTCTCGCCATTCGTTTGTCGCCGGGTCGTAGCACCTGCAATCGCCCAAAGTTGCGTGATCAGTGGAACCGCCAATGCAATAGAGCAGTCCGCTGAGGGAAGCACAACCTGAACTCGTGGTGCCCATTTTGCCAAAATGCCGTCCCCGTCTCCTCCTCCTTCCTTACCGTTGTGGCTTCTTGCCGGCTCCAACGGACACACTTCGTTCCATCGTCCCGTCGTCGGGTCAAAACATTCGCAGGAGGAAAGGTCGTTGTTCCCGTTGGAGCCACACACTGCGAACACCTGCGATTTCACATTTTCTTTTTATTATTTGTGTGATTCCCCCAGACTTTTCCGTTGACCACCGCCGCGTCAAAACGTGCCCTTTCGCAACACATCGGTGCCAACTGTCGCCACTCTTCCGCTCCGCCACAAATGTCTAATTCCTCCGATGTTCGTAAGCAAAGATTTCGGTCGTATCCGCCCGAAATCAGGATTTTTCCGTCCAAAAAGGCTGCTCCAATGGCACAACGTGCTTCGCCAAGCGCAGGTAGAACTGCGCGTCGGCCATCAACAGTGCCGTCGGTGGAGCCATGGTCGTCGGTTGAGGTGACCGAACCGTCCGACTCGGCACCAATCCCATCTGTACTGCTCGCGACTGAACTTGTACGACTGCTGAAAAGGGAGTGAATGCAAAATTATTTCTCTATCTTCGCGATGCCTTCGGATTAGTTCCTCGTCCTCGCTGAGATGGATGCTGATGCGGACCAACCGGTGGAAGAGCAGGGCCAGACAAACCCAGAAGCCGGGAGCAGTGGGCAGTACACAAATTATCTGACGACAGGCGATGGAATTGACGGCGGCGAGCGAATCGCCGTTTACGGCAATGCCTTCGGACGGAATGCTTCCGTTGGAGCAGCAACTGCCCACCGAACATAGCGACTCACTGATTGGAAATTAGTAAGAAAATATTTTCGCACTTTTTTATCACCATGAAGCGAATTTAATGGCATCCTTGGTCGAAAGTCTTCCCATGTCGGCACCGTTCAGCTTAATTGGGGTGGCACCCATCACGTGAAGCGACGACTGTTGGTCGGTTTTGCTCGACAAAAGCCTAACAAATAGGAAAAATCCAAATTCGGTATTGATGATGCTACAATAAAGGACTTTTTCCCGCTCGCTGCTATGCTCGCGCTCCGTTTGTAGTCCCTGACGAGGTCACACGATCCCAACATACTCTGAAACCGAATTTACCATGGATTTCCAATGAAATGAAAGTTTTTTGTCGGAGTTTTGTAACATCATGTCGTGTTTTGTTTTAATGTGTTCCTGCAAATCCCACATTCCCCTCCCCACAGCACTTTCTCGTCCAATTCGTTGGCGTCCTGCAGTCGTCCGTTGTTGTGCTGCTGCCCATTGCCATTGTTTGCCATCGTCGGCGCCGCACTGCTTGCGCCCCCATTGTTGTTCGCCAGTGGTTTGTGCTGCTCCTCCGAGTTGGTCACCAAAAGGTGCGTTTTCTCCGCCAGTGATTCGATGTGCGCATCGACGCGTTCGCCCGCTGCGCGGAGTGCGCTGTGTTGGAAATAGCGAAGACAGCGCAGGGCGAGTTCATCCCCCGAGGGGAGAAGGGGCGCTTTGAGGTGCGATTGGTCACTTTGTGCTGCTGCAAATGCAAATAGACACAATAATTACTTATCGTAATTAAGAGCAAATCAATGTGTCATTAGAATTTCGAATCAAAATTCACCAAATTCTCTTCCCCCGTCGGAGGCCGAAACGATAATCCGACTTTTGATACACGGCAATTGCGCAAACTCCGAACTATCGCCGACCACCGCCTCGAAATTGTCACGGATGAAAGTGTTCACTCGACTCAACAGAAAAGCGTCTTTGTTGAGGTTGGCTTGACGATGAATACCTTAAATGATCAGATGACAAAAAACAAACGAATCAGTGATAAATTGATAATGGAGAGAATGAGTCACCAAAGGACCCACAAAATAATGGAATTAAAAAAGGGACAAAAGACCAAAGAACAGTGCAAGACAGAAAAACTATACGGTAGGTAATAAAATTTAATTGCATTATGGAGCAAAAAATTATCAACCTGATCCAGTAAAAACTGATGAGATAAGAATTTTAAGGTCCCAAGAAAGAGGAATGAACCGGTGTTTCAATTGTACTTTCTTATGAAAAAAAAATCGGGAAACAGATTTGCAGAATAATTTTTGGAAATTTTGGATTTGTCAGAAACACTGGAAGAACTTAAATCACACATGCACAAGGAAAAAAATTTGCAAAAACAGTGACAAAATTTTGTGTTCTTCAACCCTTTCTATACTCCCCCCCCCCTTTATGAGAAATGGAGGGGAACGGAAAAGTGGCCCCTGTGCATATGTGAATTGAACCGTTTAAGAAAGAGATTTGCTTTTTTGCTAAGACCGATGCAGTTGCTGACGGTGAGGTGTTCGGCTAGCCAATGGGCACACGCCTGAGCCACCGAGGACACTTGGAGAGCAAAGGCAGTCTGACCAATCGATCGATTGATTGATTATTGATTGATTGAGGACGTCAATCAAAATGGTGAATCAAACGGAAAACAAAAAAGCACAACAAAAACACTCCTTACCCGGTAAAGCTCCTTTACCCGGCGACTTCCAATTCGAAGTCGGGCGGTGTACGCAAACTCAACGAGTGCTTCCAAACTGTCAAAATCAGCCTGAAAGGGGATCATTTAATCTCAAATTGTTTCTGGATTTTAAATAAATGAATTATTTACCTCGGGAAATTCGAAATAAGCCATTTGTGATGTCCTTCGCTCACTGACAACGGAAGACGTGGAAGAGGAGGAAGTGTCCCCACCATTTTGAGTGGGTGCTTGCAGCTGTTGTTGTGCCGTTCGCTGATTGCGATTTGCGTTCGCTGTCGTCACTTGAGAAGCGGCCTTGGCCAATTCGAGGGCTTGGTCCGGCAGAAGGGTGTGCTTAATTAGAACCAATTAGGACTGTTTCCGATTAATTGTGTGCCATTCATACATGTACAAGGGGTGTCTCAGCCCAAGGGCTGTCGCCAAAGCGACTAAGAAAGTGGAGAAAAAGAAGAAATGAGGGAAAAAGAGAGAGAGAGAGAGAGAAATGGAAGGAAATTGAGGAAGAGAAATTTAATTGTTAATTTGGATAATTTTGAATAATTGTGATTAATTTTATATTTCTGTGATATTTCCGTATTTAATATGTGATTTCTGTGCTTAGTATTAGTCACTCTTTTTTGTTGTTTGTCGCTCTGCTAAAATTGCTCCACCTACGCTTTCTCTCTCCATATAAGCATCCGCGTTTTCTCACATCTTTATATTATATTTATTCTTTTTTTTCTATTCAGCCACACTCTTTTTCTTTGCGTAGGCGCCGCCGGGAAAATTTTTTTGAATTTTGTATGTTTCGCTAAGGAAATTTTCCCTCTTCGTTACGACCACACTCCGCGACGACCCCCCCCCCCCCCTACGACGAACGAGGGGGGGGGGGTGTCGATACACCCCTTGTACATGTATGGTGCCATTGCGATTTATTAATGCTGTGTGACCGACCCACCAAACTCACTCACTTCATTTTCCTCATCAATGGGAATGGAGGCGCTGTTGCTGTGGAAAAGGTCGAAGAGAGGCGGGGAAATGGCGGCCAACACCGCCTTGTGGGCCAACAGTTCACGTCCGTCGACGAACAGCACAACGTCACAGAAGGCACGGTTACGGCGGAAGGTGTCCAGCCGCGACAGCAGAGAATCCTGGGAACAAAATACCGGGAAAATCAATGTCAGTCCAAAATGAAAGCGACAGATTGCCTTCCTTTTTTGCCCACTTTGTGTTTCGGATCTTTGAGCATCATCATTTGGTCTTCCTGTGCCATCATTTCCTCTCTTTCCGCCCATTCGTCCGTTTCATCGTTCATCCGCGACTTTATCCGCGTCCTTTCCGGCACAAAACGCAGCGCTCCGTCGTCCCCGCCGTTTGGCAAACCGACGCCGTTTGTTTGTGCGACACGCTGCGAACCGTTGTTGTTGGCGACGTTGTTCGCCTGCTGTTGCTGCTGCCCATTGTCAGCTGTTTTGACAGAAGCATGGAATGTTTCATCAGCCGATTGATCCCTCGCCAAATATTCCTGCCATTGGTCCGCCATCGTTGGCCTCGTTGGATGGAGATTCAAATAATCAAATATTTCGATTTAGGTAGTCCTTTAAATCCGGTGGATAATAACGCGGTTAAATAATCTGTCTAAAAAACCAATGAAAAATTTCAAAATTTTTGTACAAACAAAAACCACTTTCCCGATCATTTGTTAAATGAGAGGGGTAAAACAAATTGAAAATGTTGCTTAGTTATCGGACATTCATTTTCATCATTACTCGCACACACAAATATTTGCATTGCGATTTTATGACGTAATAAAACTGGCTTTTATTTTTATGATGGCAATTGATCTATTTGTACATATTAACTAAAATAGTTTCCGGACACAAACGTTTGGTTTCTTTAGGTGGAGATGCTACACGCGACGTGTAAACTGTGAACTGAATCAATTCAAAAAACATAATTAGGGATCAGTTTCAGGAAAATGCCTTTTTTAATTTAAGCATGGACGGTAAAAAACGAAAAAAAATGCAAAAAAATAATTTGCGTAATAAACAAATGCCATTGCATTCAAAATTTTCTTTGATTAAATTCCTAAGCAGAGGTCAAAGCTTCCAATTCCACGTCAAATAAGTTAAATGTTTTTTTAGAGATATGTAATAAAATAAGAAATGACATTATTTCAAGACCTAAAAACAGGGCTCCCAAGTGTGCTTATTTCTAAGATTTGCGCTTATTTCAGCATTGCGTGCTTATTTTGTGCTTATTTTTGGATTTGAAAATTAAAAAATGCAAAAGTTGAATGACTTTTTGACTTATTGTTTTTATTGAAGCGAATATCTGAATTAATAGTGAGTTTGAAAAAATTAACATTTTTATTTCATTTTTTTGAGTGTAAAAATACCCCAAAATTTAAGTGAAAATCTGTTAAAAATGGTCAAAGTTTCATTTTTTCCTCCGGCGGCGCCTATCGGCACCGTCGGACCCCCAAAACTTTTTTGTTTTCATAGAAAATTGTCTAAAAATCTCCGAAATTGGTCATTTTTTGGTGAAAGTCTGTTAACAAATTGCATTGAAATTTCAAAAAAAATTTTGGACCCACCCCCGCCCGGTTCCCAAAAAAACTTTTGGAAAAAGAGTGCCGCAAAAAAACATTTTTTGATTTTGAATAAAAGTGCCGGTTTTTGGCCCCAAATGATGATTTTTTGTCGGCAAAATGCTGATTTTGAAAATTTTCACTTGTCAAGCCTTGGGTTTACGCTAATAAAATTTGTTTTAAGTCGATTTTTCATGTTTTATTACGCTTCCTTTGCGCTACTATTAATTTTAGAAAAAATCTTATTTTTAGGGTCCGCATCTTAGTTTTTGAGCCATTTTGTCTTATTTTGAAAAAAAAACTTGGGAGCCCTGCCTAAAAAACAAAAATTTCGAAAGCTTTCTTTCCTCTGGAGTGTTTTGATAAAGACTTGCCCGTTTCTCTCGATTGTTCGAGACTGGCGCTTGAGAAAAAAGGATTGATTGTGTAATTATCATTAAAAAAGGACGTTTAAATTCTTCGTAATAATTTATTGGCTGCATAAAGCACTAAAATGAGAAGAGGAGCAAAGAAAAGGTCGCGGAAAGGCCACTAACAGCAGTAAAAAAGTCTGAAGGTTGTCTGTCTGCTGAGAAGACGGGGGATGACAAGTGAAAAGGGAGAGAATGGGCGAGGGAGGGACAAAAAAAGTGGGGAAAAGGGAAGGGAAGGGAAGGGAAGTGGCGATTGTTGAATGAGTTGGGTGGGAATGGACGACGAGAGATCACTCCCAAATGAAATGATAACGGGCAAATGAGTAGAGTAAATTGGGCGGGAAATGTTCAAGAGTTTAAGGAAAATATTTTTGGGAAAATAATCCAAAACAATCGTTTGATTTTAGGTATTTATTTGTCCTCTTTTTGCTGATTGAATTGTGCGTTCGTTCGTTTCCTTTGCCCTTTTTTCGTTTTATTTGTGTATTTGGCCCCGTTCCCTCTTCTCTCTCGCCCATTGTCGGCAGTATAAAACAGAAAAACCAACAAGCATTGGCAAAAGAGAAAAGGAAAAGCAGCAAAAGGAGAAAGGGCCGCCGATGGACGGACGGACGACGCAAAACTCTCCCCCGCCCCCTCTTTCTCATTCTCTCCGTCTATCGCACCAATTTTATATACGAAGCACATTGTCTATTTGACAAAAAATTGTCGTAAACAATTAGGCGCGGTTAAAAAAACCTTTGAGTTTAATTGATTGAAAATTAAATTGGGTTTTAATGGATGGCGCTACAAGAAAAATTAGAACAAAAACAACATTTACCCAACAATTACATAACGTATTATACACAATACAGCAGGTGTTTAAATTTTGAAACTGAAAAATGAAATTTTAATTTTATTGCAAATTTTTGCGACGAAAAAGCAAATGTCTCTCCGATTCACTTTCTTTTGGGCGTACGCTTCCCAACAAAGAGAGAGAGGAGAGAGCAAATTGGCCACGATCCAAAAGAGTTAGAGACCAACGAAATTGGAAATTTATCAAAATAAATCCCCGACCAATTGATTTTCGACTGGCTAAGGTAAAGCATTGAACAAATATTAATATGCCAAGCAATTTGAGCGCCATCCGCGCGGACGAACAAAGCTTCTGTCCGTTGCCCGGAGATTTAAAGACACCTTTGTTTTTGCTTTTCTCTTTTCGTACATATATATATTTTTAATTTGTATACATATAAAAAATACACTTTGGCGATAAAATATTTATTAATATATTTTTTATATTTAAAACAATTTTAATTATATGCATATGTGTGTGTGTGTGTGTGTATTTGTGTATAAATAAATAATGTTTTTTATTGGGTACTAGAGATCGACATTTTGAAAAAAGCCTGGACCTGGACCTGGATTCCATGTTGGACCTGGACCTGGATTTCCTGGACAAAAATCCAGGAAAATCCAGGTCCAGGAAAAATCCAGGTTGCCGAAAAATGGCCTGGACCTGGACCTGGATCCAGGAAAAATCCAGGCCTGGATCCAGGTCCAGGTCGATCTCTATTGGGTACGCTTACGCTCGCGCGCTGAAATAGGGAAACCCCATGGGGAGAAAGACATTGGAAAAGCAATGGGAAAATCCCCCCGGGGGAGAGACAGACAGACTAATTACGAAGAAAAAGTGTGTAGGAAAGAGGGATGGGAAAGAATAAATGGATAAGGAAAACGGAGGAGACGAGAAAAGGCAACAGAAAAGAGAGGAAGCAAAAAAGGGGAGACAAAAAGCGGACAGAGAAATTGGAAAGAATGGCACGGACGAACAAAAGAAAATGGGTAATGAATGACAATGCCAAATTCGTTCGAATTCATTAGGGACAAAGGCATCGAAACCCACTTTTTGAGCTCACGGTTCAGATTTAAGCGGCGTCAAATTATTGACTGGGAATTTTAAAATAAACGAAATATCAGAGATCGCAACGGCGTGCTTATTTGAGAGGTCGGCTCTTCGAGATTTAAACAATGTGCTTATTTCTGATTTTTGATTGTTTTGACTCGGCCTTAGCTATTTGCAAATTTAGACTTTATAATCATGACATTTAATTTTTGCAAGCTTGGATAAATTAAATCGGGTGTTGCGCATGTTTTTAAAAATGCTTTTTGGACCACAAATCTTTTTTGACCATTAATATGCTTAAATGTAGCTCAACAACGAATGATTGGATAAATGTATTTTTACACAATCGACGTTTATTTACAACATTTTGAAAATACAAAATAAAAATAGAAAATGAATAAATAAATAATAAAATAATAGTAATTCTATCGGAAAGTCAGAAAAGCAGCAGAGAATGAAGGGAAATGAGTAAACAACAAACAAACAAAACAATAAATGCACTGGCAAAGCGGGAAAAGCATGAGCAGACCCATTTTTGGGGGGGGGGGGGAGGGGCGGGGGTTGCACCGGGTCGAGACTCTCGAGTCGGATAAGCTCAAGGAAAAACCGAAAAGTACAAATACCGGTGCAAAAGTTACGATTCAGACGGGAACAAAAGTCCCAAGATCAGTTGAACGAACATTCCCATCGGATGGATCACCACCGCTCTGATCAGATTAGATCAATCCCCAGCAGCAGCAGGTTACTCGCTGTCCATGTCAGCCCTCCTCAAACACTTCTTCGCTGGCTAAGCTCGGCGCACGCGTGTGGTAATGGTCGACGGGCGAGGAGGGCGTCGCCGGCCCCGCGTCCGCCGCACTCTCCGCTCCGCCAACTGTCGTCGTGCGTCGCCGCGGGGGGCGACTCGCGGCCGACGAATTGCTCAAATGGTGGCATTCCCTGGAATTGTGCTTAAAAGGTGCGCCTTCCCTTGGCTTTTGCTCACTTTTCACTTTCCGCTGGTGCGCCACTTCGCTGTCTTTCGCCCTCTTCTGAGACCGTTTCTTTGGACACCTTTCAAATTTAGGCATTGTTTTATTTTTCGTTTTGGCATTTCTCTCTTTTTCCCCTTACGGTCGGCGTCCGTCGGATCAATCGATGGAACGACGAGCGAATGGAGGAGCCGAGGAGGAAATACGACGACGAGGAAGAGGAGGAGGCGGAAGCGGCGTTGGTCAGCGACGGCGGCGACTCGTCCGCCGCCACAGACAGCCCACCGCTGAGCCGCGCGTTGCTCGCGCTGTGGTGGGACGAGCACTCGGAGACGGACGAGGCGGACGACGTGCGCGCGTGGGGACGCGCGGCACTACTCGCGCCGCGGCGTTTGCCATGCCTTGGCAAAGGAAAAGGGGGGAAATGCCCCGATTATTAATCAACTAATTAGGCTATTATCAGAATGAGTCTAAGTATTTACCGGTTATGTCCATTTGCCACCCGCGTCTGATTATTATGGGCATCTTTTTGTTGCTCTGCGACTGTCGCCGGTGTCTTTTTTGGCGCCGGGCCAATGGCAGTGAAACGCGGAGAGAGTGACGCGCCCAACCACCAGCCCATCGAGCCTTAAAAGCAGAGCAAATCAAATAGATTAGCATCGGTTTCGTCATTCGCTGCTTCTTTTACCTGCCGTACTTTCGGATGCGCTGCGCGCACTCGCCGAACCGCCCGAAGTCGTCGGCCTCCGGCGCGTGCATTTCAGCGCCGCCTCCGCTTTGCACTGTCCGTGCAGCGAACATGAGCACATTTTGCACCGCACGCCATGCCGCATCCAAAGCTGAAAGTGCGTGATCACCAAAATAAGTGCCAAAAGCGTCCACGCCGAAATAGTGTCCTTTTTGGTCAGACCAAATGACCGTTGGGCCAAATTGTGCCCGTTAAAACCAAAACCGGGATTTTCGATTCAAAATGATGAGGCGGGAACACAACCCGTAATGCCGGCTAATATCCCTATTCTAATTGAACAAAAATCCCGTGACTGTACCCAGAGAGTAATTCCGGCGGATACAGTTCAAAATTCACCAATTTGTTGCAATGGGCACAAACAGCGGGTGCCAGAAACTGAGCGTCAGTCCATTGGTGCGCGAGTCCGTTGCGGCGCAGGCCGGCCACCAAAACGCTGCTGTCCGCCTCCTCCTCCGCGGCGCCCGCCGGACATTTTCGTCTGTTCAACCGTTGGAAATGCCTGCACATTTCTGCCCGACTGATCAGTCCTGATCAAAAGAATGATGTGAGACTGATCAGTCATTTAATTGCCGATAAATTCGCTTGCCATCTCTGTCCGAGTCAATTTCGCCAAATGCGTCGAGAAAGGGAAAATTGGAGGCGAACTGTTTGAACTCGGCACGCGAAATGTAGCTGAACAACAAGCAAATTGAAATCCCAAAAAGAGATGCATTCTCTTTTTTGGCTTCCTACCCGTCCCGGTCGTTGTCGTAGTGTTTGAACACGGCGTCGACCATTGCGGCGATGTGCCTGAATAGGAAATTTTTGCATTTTTTGGCAGGAGGTACGGCGGAAATCTATAATGGAAAATTCTATCATAAAAAATGATAAATTTTGCAAAGTTTGGCCATGGCCCCTCCCCCATCGTGCCGGGTCTGATCAGCAGACTGATCACACTTCGGATTGATTGACTGATTGGTAGCATGGTCAGTCAGCCAATCCCTCGCTAACAAATAAGCATTGTCCCAACACCGACTTGTCCACCGTGTCCGGGTCCGGCTGTGCGCATACGCCCGCCGCCCAATCAGCGAACACCGCCGGCGGCTCCGCCGCGCCGCTCGGCGCCGACTGCGCGGCAGCGACGGACGATGCCGTCTTCGGTTCGCGCTCCAGCGACAGTTGGTACAGCTCACGCTCATCGTACGCGATGTCGAACAGCACTTTGAGTGTGTTGATCAGATCCAGGTTGACGTCGCCGAAACAGTGGGCCGTCCGACAAACGCCGAGAAAATGGGACAAAAGTTGCGAGAGTTGGAAAAGGCCTGCGGAAGTGCGGCACCGATGAAACAAATTGGATGGCAATGCCCTCGGAGGTAAACAAACATTTTTCGGACATTCGGCGCGAGTTTTCGAACTGTTCCAACCCGGCACTGTGCCAAAATGCGATCAAATCCTTCAGATGAACTCCCCTGTATGTTATGGGAATTCAAAAAAGGAGAAAGTCATGTCCCTCTTTTCACATTATCGGAACTTTGAAGCGGCCACCGACCGAACGCAAAGTTTTGCGGTAAGCGGCGTAATTATTGGCATGGGAAAGCAATTTGGTGAGGGCGGAAAGGTCGTCGAGAATGTCGGGCGGGAGGAGGGAATGGGTGAGGAGGAGGCGGGCCACGTTCGAATGCGTAATGCCACCCTCAACAGGGGAAGGATCAGCAGGAGTGATCAGAAGAGAAAACGAATGATCAGATGGAAAATGGGTGAGTGATCAACTGGAAAATGAGTGATCAGAATGGAAAATGGGTGAGTGATCAAATGGAAAACGAGTGATCAGAATGGAAAATGGGTGAATGATCAACTGGAAAACGAGTGATCAGAATGGAAAATGGGTGAATGATCAACTGGAAAACGAGTGTTCAGAATGGAAAATGGGTGAATGATCAACTGGAAAACGAGTGATCAGAATGGAAAATGGGTGAATGATCAACTGGAAAACGAGTGTTCAGAATGGAAAATGGGTGAATGATCAACTGGAAAACGAGTGATCAGAATGGAAAATGGGTGAATGATCAACTGGAAAACGGGTGATCAGAATGGAAAATGGGTGATCAGAATGGAAAATGGGTGAGTGATCAAATGGAAAACGAGTGATCAGAATGGAAAATGGGTGAGTGATCAAATGGAAAACGAGTGATCAGAATGGAAAATGGGTGAGTGATCAAATGGAAAACGAGTGATCAGAATGGAAAATGGGTGAGTGATGAACTGGAAAACGAGTGATCAGAATGGAAAATGGGTGAATGATCAACTGGAAAACGAGTGATCAGAATGGAAAATGGGTGAGTGATCAAATGGAAAATGAGTGATCAGAATGGAAAATGGGTGAGTGATCAAATGGAAAACGAGTGATCAGAATGGAAAATGGGTGAGTGATCAAATGGAAAACGAGTGATCAGAATGGAAAATGGGTGAATGATCAACTGGAAAACGAGTGTTCAGAATGGAAAATGGGTGAATGATCAACTGGAAAACGAGTGATCAGAATGGAAAATGGGTGAGTGATCAAATGGAAAATGAGTGATCAGAATGGAAAATGGGTGAGTGATCAAATGGAAAACGAGTGATCAGAATGGAAAATGGGTGAATGATCAACTGGAAAACGAGTGATCAGAATGGAAAATGGGTGAATGATCAACTGGAAAACGAGTGATCAGAATGGAAAATGGGTGAATGATCAACTGGAAAACGAGTGTTCAGAATGGAAAATGGGTGAATGATCAACTGGAAAACGAGTGATCAGAATGGAAAATGGGTGAGTGATCAAATGGAAAACGAGTGATCAGAATGGAAAATGGGTGAGTGATCAAATGGAAAACGAGTGATCAGAATGGAAAATGGGTGAATGATCAACTGGAAAACGAGTGATCAGAATGGAAAATGGGTGAATGATCAACTGGAAAACGAGTGATCAGAATGGAAAATGGGTGAATGATCAACTGGAAAACGAGTGATCAGAATGGAAAATGGGTGAATGATCAACTGGAAAACGGGTGATCAGAATGGAAAATGGGTGATCAGAATGGAAAATGGGTGAGTGATCAAATGGAAAACGAGTGATTAGAATGGAAAATGGGTGAGTGATCAAATGGAAAACGAGTGATTAGAATGTATGATCGATCGATGGGAAAAAAAAAATGATTGACCGAATAGAAAAATGAATGAGTGATCAGAAAACTTACTGAGAATGAGTAATTAAAGTGTATGTTCAGAATGAAAATGAACTAAAAATCCAAAAATGGAAGAAATGGGATTAAATGATCAAAAAAAACTCACTATTACGGCCATCAAAGTGTTAAAATTATTGTTGCGCCGAAGATGCTAAAAAATAAACAGAATTATTTTGTTACCTGTCACTTGGTTACTGTTGTTTCTGTGTACCTACAGTATCCCACCCACCCCCACTCCCTTTACCGTACCCTGCCCACTTGCACAAATTTCGTGATGATTTCAGCGCGTTCGCTTGCCGTCGCTTTGCTTAACACTTGGCATTGCACCCAACCGGAGAAGGACTAAAGGGGAAACAGTTTGAAAACTTAAATTTTTAATTATATTTAATTACATTGAAAATTCCGATCGATCGTTCCAAAAGTGGCGTTTGTTGGCAAAGTCTCCCCACGCGGACGTAGCGTTTCAACTCGGAAACCTTTGCCATTAATTGGGAGAAAAAGCCGAAATTTTGCTAATATTTTGCATAAAATACTCACGTTGACTCGGCTGAGCACTTTGTGATCAATGTGACTAAACCAAAAAAAATGCTTTCAATTGTTATTCGTCTTGTTTTTCGAGGATTCTCGACGTCGCTAATCGGTTGGAAAATCTCTTGGATTTTTGTGGTCTTAGTCTTGGTGCCATTCTCGGTCTCGTTTTTGGGGACGATTCTCAGTTTTCGGCACCAATTTTCGGTTCTCGAGTCTCGGAAACGTTCAATTCTCGAGCAGTCTCAACTTTTTCACCTCATCGAAGTCGCAATGTCTTCGGGGCTCCACTGTTCAAAACACAGCGAAACGTGGCGAGAGACCGGGTTTCGCACAGAGACATTGCGCAGCCAAGCATAGGAGGGACTGGACGGACAGAATGCCAAACAAAATGCCATTTAATTCATTTTTCAAAATTAAGATTTTGTACATCGCCGAAATGTCCAAAAGTTCGTCGACCAATGCCCGGGAAATCGTTTCATCGGCGGCGGCCAATTTCTAAACCATTTTGGCTTTGTTATTGTTTTACCGTTTGCTCATTTTGACTTTCAATCGGTCCAACAGTCGGCCCAATTGGGCGTTGGCGTCGAAATGCGCCGGGTGCCGACGGATCCAAAAGCCGACGGCCGAACAAACCTTTTGGCCATATCCGAGCGGATCATTCTGCAAAAACATCATTTTTAATTATTAATATTTTTTCCATTTTCAATTGCCTGGTAAAGCGAAACGAAAATGGCCATTAATTCGGCCAATTCGGGGCAAAGCCATTCGGAGGCCGAGAAAAACCAGCAGGGAAAGTCGGGATCGGGCTCAGCCGGGTCGCCCTCTGAAAAGAATTGAATTTTTAAATGCAAATTAAATTATTATTATTATTATTATTATTATGGGAGGACACCGAAACAATCGCAACATCGACGGATCAATTCGAACAAATCCATCGGTTCGGTTGCGTAATTCGAGCAGCACGGGGAATCGGCCATTTTTAGTTAAATGGGCCTCAAAAATTGAACATTTTTATCATTTCACATGGAAAAATGTGAGGCATTTGTATAAAAGTGGGGGGGGGGAAGAGAAAAGAGAAGAGAAACAAAAAAAAGGAAGAGAGATTATCTTTTGAATATGGCGACGACCAAAAAACAAGTTACAACAAAAAAAATATGAGAAAAAAGGAGGACGAAACGGGGACAAAAGCAGAAGGAAAAGGAAGGGGGGGGGAAGAATCGGGGAATGGGACGGGGAATGATCAGAAAAGGATCGGGGGATTGGGATCAGAGGGTAATTAGGAAGGGGATATGTAGTGGAGAACGAGACAGAAACTGATCGGAAAGGAGTAAAAAGAGAGAGTGAAAGAACCGGGGAAACGGGGGAGGGGTGAAGAGGACCCTAATTAGGACTAATTAGGAGAGGAAAGAAAGACAGAGGGCCAGGGGAATAATAATAATAATAATTGGGAATGGAGAAGCAATTGAAGAAGGTGAGATAAAAGAAGCAAAATGATAAATAAAATGATAGTAAAGTAGGGAGAAAAAAATGGAAAAGGGGAGAAACTCACGGGGAAATTTTGATAAGGGAAAAAGGAGGGAAAAGGGGGTCAAATGATTCACCGAAACATTTGAAAAGATGAAGCGCATTTTGACAGTGAATGAAAAGCCAAAATTGGGGAAAAAACGAATGATCAATAGCAGAGGAAAAATGTTGGGGTTTCAGGATTAATTTGTTGAACTTTCTGTCGGGAATTGTGCTGGGAAAACAAAGCGTACAAACGGACGGAAGGACGGACAGACGGACGGACCCCCCCCCCCCCCCCCCCCGCAAAAAACAAAACAAAAAAACATTTTCGATGTTTTACGTCGACGTGTCGGGCAGCAGCTGAGGAGCCAAGAAACATTTCTGCTCCCCCCCCCCCCCCCCCCCCTCCACAGGTGGTGGTGTTGGGGTTGGAATTGGACGGGGGTTTCTCGGGTCTCGACGTTGTCTCCCCCCCGCACGCCACCCCAGTTTTCCCCCAGTTTCCTCTGGGGTTGGGTTGGGCGGGGGTTTCTCGAGTCTCGACGTTGCGCCCCCCTCCTTTCCCCTCCCCCTTTTTTCCTCTCATTTTCCCCATTTTCCCCTCCTTTCCCCAATCCCCACATTCCATCGATTTATGCCACGGCCGCATTATTTTGTGCGGCAGCGGCGGGCGCATGGCGAAGAGAGGAGGCGGGGGGAGGGGGGGGGGAGAAAGGCGTCGTTGGCCCTTTCTCCGTCTCTCTTCCGACGCGTTCCATGAGACGGCGGACGTCGAAGCGCCGTCTTCGACTGGCGCGAGACTCTCGGCCTTTGGGGGAGGGGGCCAATTGGGACTTATGGGGGGGGGGGGGGGGCTTGGCCAACCGACCGACCGACCCCCAGGGGACGGCAACGCCCCGTGCCAATGGTGGACAAAGCGACAGAGCGCCTTTTTGTGCTCCAATTTTATGCCAATTTTCCCGGTGGGCCAACAGAAAATGCAATTAAACGCTTTAATTTGGTCGATTTTTTACATTCAAATGGAAAAGGAATAAAAAATGAAATTGTGTCAAATTTCTCACTTTTTTCATTTTCAACATAAACCAAACTTTTGTTGAGACAGCGAAATGTTTGAACAGCATAAAATGAAAAAAAGCACAAATTGGGGGAAGCATTTGATGAAAAATTAATGGAATTTATTTAGCCAAACGGACGAACGAAAG
Source organism: Heterodera glycines (assembly GCA_004148225.2). Classification (NCBI taxonomy): domain Eukaryota; kingdom Metazoa; phylum Nematoda; class Chromadorea; order Rhabditida; family Heteroderidae; genus Heterodera; species Heterodera glycines. The sequence continues at coordinate 4,008,819 of CP049705.1, read as the reverse complement.
AAAGGAAAATTTGGGGGAATTAAGCAAAAGTTGGGAAATTGGAGGGAGGGCATGATCAGCAGAGAAACTGAAACCGAAGCTGATTAAGCAATTTAATTGCCATAATTATTTTTCTTTATACAATACAGTATAAAAATCCCGCATATAAATAATACAAAATGTGAGCAAATTGCCAATTGTCCATCCCGTTCATTCGCTTCTCTCCGCTTTTTCTTCCGCTTCCTCTTCCTCCTCTTCCGCGGTTCTTCCGCTTCCGCCGCCCCTTTGCGCCGCCGCCACTCTCTTCCGCGCGGAGTCGGTCGCCAACATCGCCAGCGAACCGTTGGCGGACAGCGAACGCCGCCTATGGACCGGCACTTTTTCCTGCATTAGCAAAATTAAATAATAAATTTAATTGTTTAAAATAGAGGAGAAATCCCGACGAAAAAGGGCACCCTTCCAATTGTCTCTCCCCGACTTATTTATCCGCCACAATCCCCGATTCACTCTGGTATTTTGGAAATTCGTTCTTTTTTCCATTTAAATATTTTCCCTACCTGCTGCATTCGCTTACGCATTCTCTCGCGCAAAAAGCGCTCCATTTCGTAGCCAAATCGCATCTGTGCGGACACAAAAACGGAGAATTGTGCCCACGCGTCGGCCGACCGACGCGTCCATTGGGGCAAAAGCATTGGCGGCGGAGGCGCGGAAGCGGAAGGGGAGGAGGAGGAAACGCCGGAGGAGGACGCGGAAAGGGAGGAGCCGGCCGAGAGAGCGCACCCCGCGGGTGAAAAGCACTGAAAGGCCGGGGAAAAAGCAATGAAAGACAAAGTTAAAATGGCAATTGTCGGAATGATTCGCAAATGATACGCAATTAAGTCGCCCCTCCCTTTTGTTGTTGCCGCTAATTACCTCTCTTTTTTGTTGTCGCGCAACAATTAATTGATTGATTATACCTCAATTTGCTGTTGGCCTTCGCCGGCCCCGGCCGCCTCGCAAATGGCCAACAAAAGCACGTCCCAATAGCTGGGCGGTACCACTTTGCCATTGTCCAGCCCAATCGCGTGCTGTGCCCCAAATTCGGCCAGCAATTCGGCGCCGGGCGCCGCTTCTTCTGCCAAAGAGGCGCAAAGGGCGGACAAAGCGTAGGAAAAGCGCTGAAAATGAATGGGAAATTCAGCCAAATTTCGATCGGAAAACAGTTTTCAATTTACCATTGTAAGAACTCGAAATTGGGGTAAATTTTTCCAATTTCTGTCGTTTTGTCGGAGGACTGTCCGAGCGAATGATTCATTGCGGCGAAAGGTCCGTTCGAAAATGTTTTCACTGAGTCTGAAAAAGAGAGTGAAAATGCTAAAACAAATTTTATTTTATTTTTATGTACAGTAACATTTTCCTACCGTAAAATGTCCGCGGCGGACAATTGTCGCCACCGTGCCAGAATCAGCCTTTTTTGTGGCAATGTCAGTGCGGTAATTGGACAAAGCATGCCCAACTGTTGTTCCATGGCACTGTTTGCCATCGCTTGGGGCCGCAGACGGACGCCGGCGGGGGCGGTGGACGGCTGAGAGGGGCCAACTGAGTACGGGTGGGGCACACTAAAAAGGGCACATTTGGCATTTTGTTTATTTATCTTATGGAGAAGCTAATCAACGGACCATCTGCCGTTTATGTGTTGGAGTCGGAAGGATTTTGCGCGACGTCCGTCGAAGGAACGCCCCGCGGGGCGTTGGCGGCGAATGCCATCGCCCAAACGGCCGCCAGTGGGTGCGACGGCACAACTGCTGAAGGCACTACCGCTTGTCAAATTTGCCTCGTCAAGCGAAGCGTTGTCGCTCATGGCATCGGCCAAAACTATCGCTACCGCGTCGGGACGGTCCGCGGCACAGCCAAAAGCGACGGATGGACGCCCATCCGACCGAGCGGAACTGAACGAGGCCAAACGAATGGATGAGAGGAATGTCAAACTGATCAACTGATGACCAACAACTGATCAGATCAGATGCCACACCGGTCGCTTTTGGTTGAGCCGCCATTTCGTTGGGCGCCGCTCCGACCGCTGCCGCCGCGCCGCTTTGACTTTGCCGTGCCGGCCACCGCGGCGGAAAGCACCGCCCCCGCGGTTGCCAAACTGGCCCCGTTCATGTCATGCCACCGGACCTCCAAAAGCGGAAATTGTTTCATTTTCTTGCTTTCAAATCATAAAGGCGTACGGCCGTTGCGACTGCCGCCACTGCCACGCGTTCCTCAACGATGGCGGAAGTTACGGTGGTGCGGCTCATCGCCACCGTTTCCTCGGCCATGCGGGGCATCCGCTGGGCGGCCAAGCGTGTGCAGCAGCAAGCGGAAGCGGCGGTGCCTTCGGACGATTTTTGTGTTAGTCGACGCGGCATTCGAATGAATTTGGCGGAAATTGACTGAAAATGAGGAAAATTTATACGGATGTCATTGGTCTTAATCATTTCTTATCTCCCTTCCATCTCTTCCCCTTTTCTCTTTCCCTCGAATTTTCTCTTTCCCCCTCCCATTTCTCTTCCTTTCTTTCCCTCTCTCTTTTTCTCCTTTTCTCTCTTCCCCTCTCTCTTTCTCTTTCACCTCTTCCCTTCTCTCTTTCTCTTTCACCTGTTCCTTCTCCTCTCTCTTCCCCCCCCCCTTCTCTCCTTTCCCCTCCCTTTTCTCTTCCTCTCTTTCCCTCTCTCTTTCTCTCTCCTCCTTTCTCTTTCTCTTCACCTCTTCTTTTTCCTCTCTCCTTTTCCCCATATTTTTCTTCTTTCTTCTTTCCTCTCTTTCTCTTTCACCTCTTCCTTTTCCTTTTTGTCCCCCTTTTCCTGCTTCTGCTTCATCTTTTGCTTCTCCTGTTCCATGCTCGTGTTCCTCTGCTTTATTTGCAGCTGTTCCAAGTGTTCGCTGCAACTTCGCTTTTCCTTTTTCGCCTTTTTCGACTGTCGCAATTTTCCACTGCCCACGTGCCGTCCCGCGGCATTTGACTCGGCATTTCCCATCAAATATTTATTTAAACTAAAATAATTTCCTTTATAAAAATTATTTTGTTCCATTCCATGTTCAAAGTGCCGCAAATGGCGATAAACTCCCGGGGGCAAATTTATTCCATCGATTTTTCAAGCGGAAAATTCCCCCGGGCGTTAGCATTTTTAAGTGCTTAACATAGAAAGCAAAAGTCAGATGAATTACAATAAACAAAAAAAAGAGGAAAAAGAAGAAAAAGAAGAAAAAATTAAACGGAAATATTTTGATTTAATAAGTAATATTTTCGAAATATTTCTTTTTAATTAGACAAATTTTGATTTATTTTATTTGTTTCTTTTATTTTATTTTAATTTTTCTCATTAATTTTTGCCCTCCGTTCGTTCAAATGGCCCATAAATTTTGCCATGGACTGATAAAAAATTCTTTTACCCAAAGGAAACGTAAAACCGTGAAGGGTTTCGCGCCCGCGTCAGCACATTTAATCCTTTCGGAGGAGGACAATAAAAAAGGGGGGCACAGAACAAACAAAGAAAAAAAGGAAAAGCATTGAAGGGAAAAAGGAAAAGAAAGCAGGAAAAGAAGCAAAGGAAAGGAGGAAAGGGCTTTTGGGTTTTGCCCTTTTCGCAGCGGATGAAAACGAAGCCTTTGAAAAAAGAGCATTTGGCCAAAAGAACGCAAAATAATTAGGAGAAACGGGGGGGGGGGGGGGACCGTAACGCATACTTAAGCTACAGTATTCGGTCAAGAATCGACTAGGGAAAATGAAAAGGGCCGGGCGATAATTTGCTGGGAAAGTCGAGAATCATTCTCGAACTCATTGTAAAACATCATTAACAAGCGGGCAACAAACACTCATTATCACCGGGGGGAGGGGAGGGACGGGCGGCGACCCATCGTTTTTTTTTTCATTTCGTGGCAAAAAAATGAAAATGCCACCGGGGAAAGATCAAAAGCAAAGCAAAGCAAGTGAAAGAAAAGTTGCATGATGGGCTTGGAATGTTAGGACGTCAAAAGTGTGTGAAAGGGGCAGACAAAAAGGCGGCATTCGATGGGTCACAGAGAAATGAAATGAATGAGAGGGGCAAATGCGAGGGGGGGGGGCAGATCGGACGAAAGGAACTTCTACTGATCAATCGGATGGAAGAAACTTCGATTGATCAATCGGACGGAGCTTCGGCTGATCAGTCCCCTCCCCTCCCCACGCCGCTTTTTGAGTTTGCCGCGACAACAGTTGTCCCCCCCCGTGAAGCATGGTCATGTTTTGTTGGCTTTTTGATTTGAGAAATTGTTCTTTTTAATGGGGGGGGGGGGAAGAAGGCCTTCCTCATCACATTTTCAGATCGAAATTGGGAAATTGGCAAGCACAGCGAAAAAAAACGGATGAGATTTAATTCGATTATTTTTAACCATCGATGGCCCTTTTCCTGAGAACATATTTTTGGCACATCTGACAGAAAAAGCACTGCCGAAAAAAGGCGAAAAGGCGAGGGACAGATTAGTGTTCTATTTTTGGTGAATCCAATTTGGGGAGAGAATCGTGCGAATGTGTGACAAAAATGGGTCGGGGCACTTTTTTGGATTGGACGGACAAAAAAAAAGGAAAAAAAGGAACATTTTGCCGGGGAGCGAATAAAATGCTTAAAGCGACTCGAATTTTAAATTCAAAACGAGGAAATCCCGGCAAACTAAAAACTGTCCATTCTTTCTTTGTCCATTGAAAAATTCGGTAATTTTTAAAAGAAATTTAAAATGGCAAAAGAAATGCCAAAGTAATAATTATGTGCATAAACAAAGAAGGGAATGTTTTAAGCGAGCTTTTGGCCGTTGGTTTTGAGTTCCGTTTCTTTTTTTTGCAGTTAGGAAATTTCGGAATCATCAAAGCGTAAGTAACGGAAATGCTTTTGCCTCGGCCGGGCCAACAAACTTTGGCTCCCTCCAATCAGACAACCGCAAAACAATCGGCGGACTAAGCGGGGGCAATGACAAAGGAAAAGCCGACCGACGATGCCAATGAATGCTTCGGCACAAATTATTGCGGTGGCACTTTTGGCCAAAATTGGCAAACAAATCCCAAATCTTTCTTTTGTGTTGGGTTCATTTTCGGTAGGGAAGGAAAGAAAAAAGTTGGCGCATTTATTGGGTTTAAAGCGGAAATCCAAGCGGAAAATTTGAATTCAATCTCTTTAAAATGATATTTTGGCATAATTTTTGGGTAATTATTTTGGTAATGAATGTTTTCTCCGCTGATTTATTTCTTTAAATTTTTGGCCTTCGTTTTAAATATTTATGCCTTTTTTCTTTGTGTTTTTTCAAGTGCTTTTCGCACGTCAAAAGCTTTGCCGTCTTTTCGTAATTGAATTTTCTGCACTTTCAAAGATTCGAACGCACAAAATAATTTATGCAAAATTCTTTTCGTCTCTTTATTTAAATTGTTAAAAATCGAAATGCCTTTCATGCAAAACAATTAAGCATTCATTATTTACCACGCCAATCAACCATTTATTTATTTAATTATTATTCCCAAGGGCACGGCACAAATTGTATTGTGTAAATGAAATGTCTCTAAAACGGAGAAAGTCGCGCGGAGAAAATTGCCCGAGGGAAGGAAAGGCATATCGAGCTTTTTGCGTTGTAAAATTTATGAATTTCACCCAATTACAGTAAAAAACAGCGAAAATGGTAATTGGGATACGGTAGAGGAGGAGAAGGAGGAGAAGGTTTAAGTGCGCGCGTTCGTTTAATTATTCAATTTAAAAGTGCGCCCGCATTTGTCTCTTTCTCCGCCCGCCGCACTTTTCCCATTTTTTTCCGCCGTCGGCGGAAAAATGGGAAATTAATTTTGGCCCTCCGCCGTCCGTCCCCCCCCCCCCCGCCGTCTTTCATCGGTTCGTCCGTTTGTCCGTTCCTTCGCCGCTTTTCTTTGCGTGGGAAACGCCGTCGGCGGAAGAGAGTGCCCTCGGGGGATTTGTGGGGAATTGCAAAACAAAACAAAAAAAATTGGACGGATCCGTCGATGCTAAACAAACTTTGTTTGGTTGGGCGGCGGTGCTGCCACCCGCACGTCAAAAGGGCAAATTAATTTTCACGGCATTTTTTGTGGGAAAAATAAAATGCCAATAAAAGGGGAAAAAAGCGGCGAAGTTGACAAAACCGATAAACACAAACATCAAAAAATGTGACAAGTGATTGTGATTTATTGGTCCTAAATAAAGTACCAAATTACAAATGTTTGTCACGAGGGAAGGGAATTAATGCGTATACTGTATAATGCTGTACTGTAATGAACCCTTCACTGTAATGTGGTTGATTACTGTAATCATCGATTGGTCGTTACTCTCTTTGTTGGATGAAAATAGACCATTTTCACTTGGTTGGCCTCAAAGTATTGGTCAATTGGCTGTCGGTGTTCTCACCGGAGCGACGGCAGCGGCTACAGAGGCGGGCAAAAGGCCGCGAAACGCATCGGCCAAAGCATTGCGAGCGGAGACGCCTAATTAAAGGGTAATTATAATTAATTAATTACCCAGATGGAAGGCTGTAATTGATTTAATTAGTCGACGGGTTAAAAAACAACGGAGAAAACAAATTTATAAAACGAAAACAATGGTAAAAATAATTCACCGGCCGGTGGCCATGAAACGGACAATTGGCCGACCGATGGCTTAAGCGACGGACAATCGGCCGACGGGGGACAATCGGAGGGACGGAAAAGCGCAAAAGACGAAGACTAAACAACGGGAAGAATTCTTTTTCCTACCGTTTCTTTCGATTTTCCTACCGTTTCTTTGGCCTCCGTCGGCGTCTCAAAATTTGTCGTCGTTTGGGCGTGCCTTTTTGCGCCTTCGTCCGTTTGCGGCATATTTCCCATTTTGGCGAGCACGCGTTCGCCGATGGCACGCGCGTGGGAGGGATTGCACGCGGGAGGAAAAGCGGACATCGGCGGGAGAGGAGAAGCAGCGGAGGAGAAGAGACTTCTGCTGAATTGGCATTGCCAAACACTCATCGGACACTTTGTGTTCATTTTGTTGATACAGTATCCTTCCACCAAACAATCCGTACTGTACACTGTGCTAAGCTTCCATACTGTACTACAGTCCACAGATTTTACAAATTGTTTAGCGTTGGACTGATCATCCAATATGATTTCTGATCATTCAACCGTTCTTTACAGTATCTCTCTCTCCATATACAGTATGCTCGCTCATCCGTTCCTTTTGTGTTTTGTCCCCTTTTTCTATGACATCACATGAGTCAGTCGAGTGGCGTTTTGTAATTTTTGCCTACTCCAACCCAGAAAACCAGTTTTGTTCTGCTGCTGACTGTGGCCCTCTTCTCTTTTCAAAATACCAACTGATTTGTTTGTTTGTTTGATTGATTTGTGATGTCCCCTTTTTCTCCCCCCCCCCCCAATTTTTTGCAAATTTTGTCGAAATTCCCCCCCCCCCCACTAATCAACCCTAATAGCCTTTCGCTTGGCTTCATCTCAATGCTTTTGGCCACCCACTTTTCAATCTGTGCCGGGGGTTCCGTGGGCTCTGCTCGGGCGCCTTTCACTGGCTTTTCTCGGCGTACGAACAGCGAATTTCCAACTCACAAACGCCGAAACAAATCACCGACAGAGAAGTCCAATCGTTGAGAAAGCTAAACAATTTCGAATTTTACCTTCCCAAATTTCAATTTCGGCTTTTGCTTTTACATAAGCGAGTCGCGTCGGGCGTTGACGGCGCGGGCGTCGAAATTGGCGGGCGATTTGGGCTCAGGGGAATTGGCAATTCGCATTAGCACTCAGTCAATAAGAATGCTTTTTGGCCAAGGCCATCCAATGCTGGGCAATTAACTGAACGTTCAGTGGGAAAAGCGAGGGGATACGGTACAGGGGGCTTCTGTAATGCAAAAAGGGGACGGTACTCTAACAAACAGATGGATTACACGGCGCAATTGAAGGGAGGCGGGGGGAAGGGAGCAGACCAATAAACAACTGATAAACGAAATGCCAGGGCATTCCGAGACTCTCGAACGGCCCGAAAATTAAAAACAAAGTTTATAAAGTTACGGAAAACATGAACTCTGTGCACAAATATGTTTTGAAAGTGCATTCCCATTCCAATTAATTGTTCTTATCATTGACATTGAGGGACAGAAGAAGCGCAGTTGAGAAAAGGGTTCATTTTGTAAGGTTTGGCTGTGATCGAAGCGCAAGTGACAAAACGAATGAATAGAAACGACGAATGAATGAATGAAAGTGGGGGAATTCCTCGCCTCCGCCCGCCAATTTATACGCGCCGCGTCGGTCTGTCAGCGCAGTCGGCGATGGATGGGATGGGCTGATTGTAGGGGACGGGCGGCAGCCCCCCCCCCCCCCCCGCGGGCGACGACCGTTGGGAGAAAAAATGTCGGGGGACTCCCCCAACCAAACGATGTGTTACAACACAACAACTGAACTGCTGCTGAAGGGCAGCAGAGAACCCCACAAAATGGAGAGGGACGGACGGGAAAAATGGAGATGAAAAATGCAATCAAATGGCCAATTTTGACAGTTAATGAAGTGAGCAAAGATCGGCGGGACTTATGGAAAAGGGGGGGGGGGACTTTTTAGAAATAAGAAAGAATTGAGGAAAAGTCGTGCAATTCTCTGCATTTATATTTTTAGGAGACCCCCGGCGGTGTTCGACAGACGCCGCGTGAGAAATTGGCAACTGATCAGACGACCTAAGCTATAATGGAAGGTGATACATATGACGAAGTGACAAAAGTATCAATGCTCGTAATATTTAAATTTAATTATTATTTTAATTTTATTTGCTAAATAATAAATCACAACTTAGCTCAAACTTAATATAATTAATCAATTGGTATTAGAAGATAGCTCATATCCTCTACTACATATATTATAAGAGTTTCCTCTAATACCATGAGTGATTAATTAGGTAGATTAAGTTTGAGCTAAATTGTGATTTATTATTTAGCAATTAAAAAAAATAATAAATTTAAATATTACTAGTATTAATAGAGATCGACTACGGGTCGGGATAAACTGTAGTGAACGCCCCGTGAAAAAGGGTTCAAATGATATATCAATCGATTCGTCTCGAGGAGCTAAGCATGGAAACATATGTCTCGAGTTGCGGAAATGCCAAAAAACCGGTTTTTGAAAAACTCGAAAAATTGAGAGATTTCGCACTCTAACGTTTTTTTAAACTTCGAAAGCTCGTGACGAGCTAAGTCTAAAAATCATTGTATGAAGTTGAACCGCGCCATCTAAAAACTGACAAGTATAAATCGGTTTTTGAACCGATTCAAATCTTATAGTGCCAATTCAGTTCCAAACGTAATTTATAATTATTTTAATTGGCGGCGCAGGGAAACTGGTGCAAATAGGTCATTTGGGTTATTACGCTAAAAAACTGCCGCACATTCGACTACGGCGGCCAGTAGGTGGGGCGAGACTTACGGGCTACGGAAGCAGTCCGCACGTGTTCGTTTTCAAGAGCTTTCGAATGGTACCAAATTTGTGGGGATTCGATCGTTTAAAAAAACGTTAGAGTGCGAAATCTCTCAATTTTTCGAGTTTTGAACCGGTTTTTTGGCATTTCCGCAACTCGAGACATATTTTTCCATGCTTAGCTCCTTGAGACGAATCGATTGGTATATAATTTGACCCCTTTTTTCACGGGGCGTTCACTACAGTTCACCCCGGGTCGGACCCATATACGGGTTTTTACGGGTCCGTAACCCGTACAAAAATTGCAACTCAAAAGGGACCCAATTGTCTCCCTTTTCTACCTCCTCCCCATACGCTTTATTTGCTCTTTCTTTTCCTAAATCCATCTCGACACTGCAAACCGTCTAAATTTATTATCAAAAAGAAATTCTCTAACAAAAATTATCGGAATCAACAAAATAATAAAAGTGCTTCCGATTTCACTTTTCCTCCTTCGCTTCCGCCGCTCTTTCGATTGCTTCCGCTCGCCTCTGTTCCCCGCGCTTTTCCTTCCGCGTCAATTTGTTTGCCTTCTTCTGCTCCTTCTTTTTTCGTTTGCGTTCTTTCCGCGCCTCCTTTTTTAATTTTTTTTTTTACAAATTTTGCATTTTGGCCACTAAAGCAAAACAATTCGAAATCCAAAAACCAACCAAAATTTTCATTCGCTCTGGATCAACGATGGCTTCTTCCTTTTCCCGTCCCTCCTCCTGCTGTTCGTTATTTTGCTGCTCATCATTTTTGACTTTTTTCTCGTCGCCATCTGCGTCTTCGCTTTTTGGTTGCTTCCTTTTGCGTCCTTGTTCTCTTGTTTTAGTCATTTTGTATTTTTGTTTTTGATTTAAATAAAAAATGTGTTCTTTATTTATTTATAATTGTCATAATGTTTGGGCTTTTTTAAATTCAAATCTTTAAATTTTTTGCCCTAATTAAGAAGGTGGAAAAATCCAATAACTTTGGTTTTCTTAATTGTTGTTTTTATCTCATTGTTCCTATGGTCATCTAAAAAGTTTTAAAGTTGAACTTTATTTAAATAATTTTCTTAAGGATTTGACATAATAATAATGGAGGGAACGACGTCGCCGCCTTATTTTTTGCGTAGTCGGACGAGGAAGGAAGGTGCTTCCAAATTATACTTATTTTAATGTTTACTTTTTTAAAATTCATCATACATTAAGGACCGGCCGTGCTGGAACTCATTGAGAAGCTTCAACAAGCCAACGACAAAGTTGACCAACAAATCGCAGAGGAACACCAATTGCGAAATGAAGTCCTTCAGATGGCACCGCGCGCGATGAAGAAATACCTCGGCACACGCTTTGAACGACTGGTGCACAATTTAGTCAAATTTTCAAAAATTCCGTTTTAAATTTTAGATGAATGCCAAATTGGAATTCCCCCAAATGGCGGACAGTGAACGCAAATCCGAGGCCGAGTTGGCCAAGGCGAAAGAAGAACTTCGCCAGTTGAAACTCCAAGCAGTCAAAGAGGCGGAGGAACAGAAAAGGGAGTTGGAGGAGGCGCAGCGAATGGAGAGGGAATTGAAAGAGCGAGTGAATCGGAAGTTGGCCAAGCTGAGGGCATTGGAAGAAATGTGATGGCAAATGTCAGTCGTTCTTCAGTTTGTGCGGGTTTTCTCTGTTGTGTTAGTCATGTAATTATTTGACCGTATGTTTAACAATAAATAGGATTTATTTTATTTGGAAATACAAAAAATTTTTGGTAAATGTGCCATATTTACTTACCTTTTGCTACAATTAACGTCAAACATGTCTCAAATTAAGAGTCAAAAGCATAAATTAAACAATTGTTTGTTTTGCGTTGTTTTTCGATGGTTTCCAACAATTTGGACGAAGAAGCGGACAATTGTGCTAAATTGCGTGCCAAACTTAGCACTTATCTCAAACGGGCATATGACGCGCGGAATGACGGCGCAGTGAACCGTCACGCCATTGAGCCGATGGTCGAATTGTTTGGCCAGGTCTTGTCATTGGAATTCTTTGTTTTAATCTTTTTTCGGGTGGAGGTCGACGGTATAAAAGAGGTTTTTTGGATGGGCAATTTCCTAACAATGGATTTTTTTCGCTTTTGTGGCCCATTTCATTTCTTTTTTTCTCATTTTTCTGTGTTCAATTAAGGTCCATTCCGATTTGGAGAAGCAAGCACTGCTCGATGAGCTCAAATTTCGGCTCGACTTGCTCATTGTCAGTGCGGGGAATGTGCGGGCTTCGCGTCACCGTTGTATGAAAGCGATTGTTAACTTTGGGGTGGCGGTTTATGATAAAGCGCAGAACGGAGCCGTGTTGGACTTTTTGGTGGACTATTGCAAAAAGGTTTTTGAGAAATAAATGATTTTTTGTTCCTTTAAATTTCCCTTTGCTCAGTTCGCCGAGGCCAATGCCGATTTGATGCGTGCCGCGGTGTGTCTGCTCATCGCGCTGACTTTTGAGGCCACCACCTCTCGAAAATGTGACGAAATTGTGTCCACAATTCGTCGCCGCTGTGAGCGCCTTTCTCCGGTGCTTTTGCCGTCCCGCTCCAACTCGGACCAATTCAACGCGTCCATCCATCTCACCAGGTGCACTTTGCCAGCAGAACACTACCGGACACTGTTCGATTTGCTCACGCATCGCCGAAGGGACGTGGTAAGTGTTGAAGAAACTTAGAAAACTCGTATTTGAACCTGTTCCGACCATGTCCAACATTTATTGGGTTGCCTTTGTTTCACAGAGTCATGATGTTCGAATCCCGGCAATTCGCGCGTTGGCCGCCGTCCAAGATGCCGAAATTGACGTGGAGCACACCGAAGCGATCAAAGAAACTCCGAAAGAGAGTGAGCGAGTGCAAAAAACAAAAACATTTGCTCATTCAATGGCATTCATTTTCAGTGCTGATGAAGGCGTTCAACGACCCGGACAGAGAATGCCGAATGGAAGCACTGGGCAAAGTCTGTTATTCCTGCTCTATGGCACCGAAA